>CM021110.1:167173296-167261945 GCA_007115665.2 Sequoiadendron giganteum | reverse complement strand
CTACAAGCAATAAAATAAAATGAAATATCTATGCTAGGAGTGGTAGAGAGTGATATCACAATGTTCATACAAATGAACTATATTGCTTGGTAAATCATATAAATGTGTTGCAACAATAGAAAATAATAGGTTCTGGTAAAGAAAACCTATACTCTCTGAACTCCATTTTGACACCCATCCTAGAAGGTAACTTTCTACAATACATCTCATCATAGTTATCTACCCTCTAGTAGCATCTACCTTGAGGTGATCTAGTCTACTTAAGTATCACTGTTCTATTCAAGTAAAAGAATATTTTTCTCACATATGTCTATGAAAAGAAGAATCGGATTACTAATTTACTCTCTAAATAGAAATTAGATACATGATTCAATAGAGAAATTCAACAATCAATCATATCATTCACATGACCCATGTTTACTTTTCAACATAAGCATCATCCATTTTAAAATGAATTAAGTAAAAAAACAAAATAAAGTATGCCACAAGTATGTGTATGTACATAGACAAAGTATATGTGCCTACTTAAGTTATTGGTTTGTGCATACATTTTGAAATAAACCATTAAATCAGATTGCAATCATTAAATAATATTCCATTTGATGTTTCTTTTGTCAAAATAAAGAATAAAAAATAAGTCTATATTAGCAGTTTCACACATACTATTGCTTCTTTTGCATTCTCACAAAACTATGATACTCTATCACTATTGTTTACATATGAACATTCACTATTTTTAACAGATCTTGTAATTTTTCCTACTAAATAGTTATAAAACAAGTTTTTTCATATAGAACATTTGTAATTTACAACTAATCAATGTTGTTCTAGCTAAGTAGTTTAATGAACAAGATTGTTTCCAACTAAATAGTTTAATGAAAAATATTATTTTTAGCCACACATTAACTTTACACAATAAATCAATATTGTTTACAATATAAAATTCATTGTTTACATCAATTCAATGTTGTTTTAGACTAAACAATTAAAATTTATGACAAAAGAATATCGTTTCCAATAGAACATTCATTGTTTACATCAATACAATGTTGTTTCAGACTAAACAATTACAATTTATGTCAAAGAAATCTTGTTTCCAATAGATCAATCATTATTTATGATAGTACTATAATATTTCAAGCTATTTAGATACTAAATGATAACATTATAATTTAATGTTCACTATTTTTAACAGAACAAGTTTATCTTACAATGAATAGATAATGAACAATGTTGTTTTTTCCATTATCAATTATGATCTACAACTAACTCATATGCCATTATCAAGGAAAATCTATAAGAATTGCATCAAAAACATCAAGCTAACCCAACTTCATACATGAGAGTAGAATTTATGTTATTTAGCACTTCAAATACATGAACAACATTGAAAATTCATTGAGCAACTATATATGAATATAATGAAACTGAATTGACATAATAGTCGATTTGAAACTGAGCAACCATTCAATCAAGGGACAAAACTTATAAGTTTTTGGGGTTCTTATTAGAACCCGTGCCTTTCAATCTCATTAACAATGAACTCATTGGTCACTCTAGGAGTGACTACCCCTTATGTGACTCGTACATATCTTTCTTAGCAAAACAAGGATAATATTCAAGAATACCCATATAGGCTTGCTAGTTTTATACCATATATTTTGACATGTAGACTCATATCTATATTCATTTTAAAGAAATATCTCATCGATCATGAAGATCAAACCATATAAGGGTTAATGAATCCCAACTTAAATACTCCATCGTTCCTACTGAACAATGGTGCCATCATTATGCATACATTTGACACATTCTAAGCAATTTTTTTAGCCCCTTACCATTATCATCCCAGCTGATAATGGGGATCAATACATTTGAAAATAAAAAATAGGGTATTATACCCCTCCTGTAGGATCGACAATCAATCCTCTACAGGGTTAAACACACTAAAATACACATTTGATCGGAATGAATTTTTGATAGCCATAATATGGCTAGCACCATTGTGTGAGTTTAAGTGGAAACCACATCTTTAATGGCTTCAATCCTCAACCTAGCTCTACAAGCTAGCCGATAAGGGTCTAACTTAGATAATGCTCATGCAAGGTAGGTCATCGGCCATGCGACTCCAAAAAGATGGTTGATATTACACAACATTCGGCTCAAGGCCATAACAAAACAAATAGAGAATTACACTTTTACCATGCTATTGATTCATTCAATAGAATTAAGATAATACCATTAGCATATTATGGAAATGATAATAAAATCAAGCTTGATTCTAAAAGAAATCGATTTACCTTAATATGAGCTTTTTATGAAGCTTTCCTTTGATTTTTCCACTTCCATAAGCTCTTCTTTCTTTTCCTTTCTAACCAATCAATTCCATTCATTGTTCTTTTTCTAGGGTTATGAATTCAAAATGGAAACAATGATTTTTCATTTTGCTAGGCATTACCATTATGGAATTATTGCCATAGCCAATGACCACTATCTTGATTTGGATATTGTCATAATGTTTATGGTAGACCATGTCCTTCATGGGATGCCTTCATGATTTTTATTTGATTTTCAAATAGTCTGATATGGATAATATTAGTTATCAAATTCAATTTCAAAAGAATATCAATATGTATATGTATTTATGTGACATTCATTCACATTTACTATATTTGTTCTTCATTTTATATATATATAGGTATAGATTGTTTGATTGAAGGAGTTTATGAGTTCTATATGCTATCACTAAATTAAATAAGAAATTTATTTCACTTTGAGCATCCATATATAATTTTCACATAATGAAATTCTTATCCTTTTTAATCACACTTTAAAATATGTACTTTCATTTTCTTCAAAACATAGAGTTTAGGTAGACACTTTAATCTACAATCCATTCATTTTCAATCACTAAAATAATTCAAATCATGTAATTACATCCTTCTAGATATGAAAAATAGTTAAAATGCAAGCCATCATGCCATTTGTGATGTGTGCACCCAGATTCCATCTGGCTAAACAATCCCACTTCAACCGTGCTTATATCCTTCAACCTGTCACCCAACAACTACACACACTTGCACTTGCAAAATTTATCAATAACGTTCAATTCTTGATAACATATAAGATAATTTCAAAAGATCGCATAGTCAACATTAGTCAACTTCTTTCAATCTATTTTTGAAAATTCCAAAATTTCCATTTAGTATATATTAAATTTCTTCAATAATTCAATTTACCATATTATAATAAATATGCAATAAAATTGGGTTATGACATGGTGCCTGTTTGCCAGGTTTTCAACATGGTACTTTTCCAAGGCACCAAAAAGTGGTTTTCACCATTGGATGGATTATTTCTCTTTAGTATTTTTTTTCTTTTTTGCTTTTTTTGAGATGAATGATATTCATTGGCTCTTCCATGGGATATCCTTCCATGGTAGCTAACTCATATGCCCCTGACCCATATTTTTCTATAATAATGTAAGGGCCTAGGCAATTGAGTTCAAACTTGCCCTTCTTTTCTCATTCCTGCAAGTTTTTTTGGTTTTCCTTAAGGACCAAATCTCCAATGGAAAATTATCTAGGCTTGATCTTCTTGTTGTATGATCTATGAAGCTTGTTCTAATATGCTTTGAGATGGTTGAGGGAATTAAAAAATTTCTCATCTAGAATCTCCAATTGTTGAAGGCATGCTACGTAGTATTCTTCATCATCAATGAGATGTTGTAAAGATATTCTCAATGATGAGAGCTCAACCTTGATTGACAAGATAGCTTTGACACCATATACCAGGGAATAGAGAGTAACTCCAATAGGTGTGTGAATGCTAGTGCTATATGCCCATAAGGCTAGATTAAGTTGTAAGTTTCAATTAGGACCAACTTCATTGGTCATTTTCTTTATTATTCTTAAGATGGTTTTATTTGTGGCCTCAACTTGGTCATTTCCTTGTGGGTAATGTGGAGTGGAAAAATGATGTTGAATGTGGAATTTTTGACACAAATTATGGAATTCTTGGTTTTTGAAGGGACGTCTATTGTTTGTGATTATGGAAGTGAGAATTCCAAAGCGACAAATGATGTAGTGGAGTATGAATTTGGATATCTATTTCCCTATAATATAGGTCATAGGTATGGATTCAACCCACTTAGTGAAATATTCAATGGCAATGATTATGAATTTATGATTGTTTGAGGATGTGGGATGTATCTTGCCAATCAGTTCTAACCCCCATTGTGGGAAAGTCCATGTGGTAACAATGGGTTGTAATTCTTATGATGGTGCATGAATCAAGTCACCATGTTATTGACAAGGTTTGCACACTTTTACTAGATTGATAGCATCTTGCTCCATTATGGGATAATAATATTTGATACACAACAAATTCTTAGCTAACATTGGTCCACTATAATAGGACCCAAAAATACCTTGGTGTACCTCGTTTAGGGAATTTTGAGCTTCTATTGAGTCTAAACATCTCAAGAGAGTGTCATCAAAGGAGTGGCAATAAAGAATGTCTCCAAGAATGGTGAAGCAGGATATTTTCAGATGAAGGATTGGTGTTTCTAGGTTGAAAGACTAGGTGAGATGGTGTTGTTGTGTAGGTAATCATATATATCTTGGTACCATGGTGAATCAGGACCAACAATGTCACCAACCATTTCAGATTTAGGGATATCATAAGTAGGGACCAAAATTTGTTCTATGAGGAACTCATATTGTTGGCTATTTTGTGGGACATCAATGAGGGAGCCAATGGTAGCTATATCATATATTTATTTAGTGTTTACCCTTGGTATCTGATCAAACTGTATTTATATGAAGTACTCCTTAAAACTATCAACCATGCATTTGTAGGGCAAGATTTTTTCATCCTATTCCTCATATTCATCATTTACTTGTTTGATGACTAATTGAGAGTCACCATATACTTGTAATTTTATAGTATTCCATTAGATGGAAAGATTATGTTTTGTCATTAGTGCCTCATATTTTTCTATTGTTTGTGCAAGGAAATATGATTTGGTATGACTTAGGGATACAACCTCCTTAAGGTGTGACAAAAATTATTCTTTCCCCCAAGCCATGTTGTGTGAAAGATCCATCAAAGTATAGGTTCCACCATGTTCCTTCTTCTACAATCAAGATGTGTTCATCTGGGAATTCTGAAAAAAATGCATGACTATCCTATAAGGGAGCCTCGACGAGCTAATCAGTTGATCAACAACCACTTGTCCTTTAATAGCTTTTTTGTCTACATACTCAATGTCAAATTCACTAAGAAGCATGATCCATTTAGCTATTCATCCTTGGAGGGTTTCCTTTGAAAGTAGGTACTTTAATGTATCAACCTTGAAATGAGTTGAGTCTTATGATTGAGCATATACTATTGCATTTTCTTAGCATAGAACACCATGACCAAACATGCTCTTTCTATTGATGCGTAGTTTAACTCATTGCCAGCTAATGTGCGAGATATGTAGTATATGGCTCTTTCCTTCCCCTTGTTGACGTGTTGAGATAACAATGCCCCCAATGCAACATTCTTGAATGTACTAGGACTAGTGGTGTTGCAAGATAGTCTTTTAGTTACTATAATGCTTGTTGAAAATTGTCATCCCATTTGAAACTGATTGTTTTGTGAAGTAGATGGGAAAAGGTTTATATTTATCAACTAGATGAGCAATGAATCTTTAGAGTTCTTGTAGCTTTCCCTACAAAATTCTGATTTGTTTAATATTTTTTTATGGTGGTATTTCTCTTATTGTTGTTATTTTTGCTAGGTTTGATTCAATTCCTTGGTGGGAAACAATAAAGTCTAATATTTTTTCGGATGAGACTCTGAATGCACATTTCTTGGGATTAAGTCGTAGTTTATATTTTTCCAACCAATCAAAGATTATTTCAAGTACTTTAATGTGTCCATCTTTTATTTTTGATTTTCCTAGGAGATCATCCACATATTCTTCCATAATGTCATGCAACATGTCATGGAAGATGATAGTCATTTCTCTTTGATATGTTGCTCTTGAATTTTTAAGTCCAAAGGGAATGACTTGATAACGAAAGGTTTCCCATGGAGTTATGAAGGTTGTTTTATGTTGATATTCTTTGATAATGCAGATTTTGTTATAGCTTAAAAACCCATCTATGAGGGATAGCATTTTATTTCTAGTGGTGAGATCTACAATCATATCAATATTTGGCAATGGGAAATCATCTCTTGGATATTCTTTATTGAGATCTTTGAAATCAGTACATATATAGATGCCCCCAGTAGGTTTTGTAACTGGTACAATTTTGGACACCAATTTAGGATAATCAATAGGTTTGATAAATCTGGCTTCCAAGAGTTTCTATAATTTTACTTTTACCAAGAGAGCTATCTATGGGTGCATCTTTCAAAACTTTTTCTTGATAGTTTTTGCATATAGATAGACTACCAAATGATGTACTATGAGAGATGGATACAAACCTAGCATTTCCTTGTATTTCCAAACAAAATCAGTTGATCTTCTTTTGAGGAACTCTCCCAATTTTTCATTAAGTGTCTCTTCTATTTCTTTAGCTATGTACGTAATTTTAGGTTCCTCATTTGTTCCCAAGTTGATGTATATGTCGTCTTCAATAATTACTATAGATGTATCATCATGGTTGGGGATTGAATCATGTGCACCATCCTTCAACACCTCTAAAAGGTTTTCATTGGAGGATGCATCTTTTATTTTTACTTTTTCACAATAAAAAAGTGCCTCATCAAGGTTTTCACTAAGGGATCTTTCTTTCTTATTTTTATCTTTTCTATTTTTACGATTGAGGCACATGATTTGTTCTCCAAAGTAGGAATCTTTGTGTAGTGTGATTTGATTATCCTACTTATTATTGCCTAACATGAGGTGTTCTTGAACTCCCATGATTTCTACAATAGCTTCATCATTTTGGAATGTGTCCAAGGTGGGAGGCTCTTGCTGGTCCCAATAAATTAATTTAGGATATATGAGTTGAAGTTTAATAGAGGATGAAATGGTGTATATGTGGTCAGTGTCAAAAAAAATTGAGATGGTGTGAAAGGGTTCATCTATGGCTTCCTCCTGAGTGTTCTTAATAGTAGAAATCTTACCACATTTGCCATGAGTACACTGGAGTTTTATGGTTACCAATTCAGTGGCCAAGAAGCCCATTCCTTGATGGTCCTTATACTCTTAAAGCTGAATGGGTTCCATGATTCCTTGCTCTTTTTCCCCAATCCTTTGCCTTTGTAGCCCCAATTTTTGTACAAGTCATGTCCCTTAGGATACCAATGGATCTCCAAGGCAGAAAGCTTGTTTTCTTATTTGTAGAATCAAGCTAAAACATCCATTTCTAGGCCCAAGTCTTCTTTATCTAGAAATCCCCATTTATTGAAGTTCTTGAAGGTATATTTTGGTTTCAAGTTGAGTGTTCGAACATATGAGTGTGGAGATGTAGGTATTTTCCCTATGCAAAAGGAATTTTGAATTTTATATTCTCCACATCCTTTGTCAGTTATCTTGACCTTGTCCTCAAAAATGGAAGGTAGTTTTGATGATGGTTGTAATGAATATGGGTGAATGTAGGTGGATGAGGTGGAGGATTCATCATTAATAGGGAAATGGTGATAGATTTTTTACTTTCATTCTAATACTTTAAAATGTTGGAAAGGTTGTGGGTCAGCAGGAATGGTGATTTCTTTTTCTTGATGAGATAATTTCAGGCATTGGCAATAGGTGGAAGGGATGGCTTGCATGGAATGTATCCAAGGTCTTCTGAGGAGAATTTTATTTTTGGATGTTGTTGTTGTGTTTCTGATATGTGGTTGTCATTGATGTCAACACTATTAGCATTGGTGATTCTGAAGGCTGTATATGTCGAGGATATTGAGAAAATTGTAATAAATATATTGCAGGCAACCAATGACGCTGAGAAGGTCAGAGTGATGAAAATTTTTGTACGTTGATGATCAAAAACAATGCATTAAAGGGTTTTTTTATGAGACAATATAGTATCTTTTCAAAAAAATTTAGAGGTGTGCATCAAGATTTGAGGAAGTTATGTGTTCCTATAGTTATTCAGTTATTGTAGCATGTGTTTCTAGAAGATGAGATTGAAATTCTGGTGAAGTGAGTTTTTATGTATTTTACTAAGGTTTTCAATGATGTTTCTAGATTGTGCTCTATCAGTGTGTTATGTATGGGTTGATTGGTGTGTTCGTGATTGAATATTCTTCCTTGTGTGTTTAAGGTTTTCATGTTCTTGGCCGACATGATGGTGGTAGCATGTTGTGGATCCTTATGGATTAATCTTGTATTGTTTGGCATGTTTGAGGATGTTGATTTAGGTCCTCACTATTTTTTGATTGACTTAGGTTGGTGCGCATTAAGATTTTTTCATGTATTGAGGCCGACAGTTTTAATTTATTCTTTATTTGTGGCTAACAGAGTTGTTGATGTAAATCTATGTAATAGATATATAAGAGTGATTGTTTACTCATTTTAAAGTATAATCAGTGAATATATGTGAATTATATGCAAGATTTGTGTGAATAAAGATCAGATCATTAGAGTGTAGAGCAGAGTGTGAAGAAGATTGAGTTAAGTGTGAAGAATTCTTTCTGTGCCTAACCAAAACTGTAATCAATATTTTGTAGAAGCTAATTTCTTAGTTCAACCTCATCAGATGGATTTAATATGATTGTTTTATGTAAGGAAGTGAGCCTTCCCTTTGAGTAGTGAGCTCTAGGAAATGTGCTTGAATGCATGTGCATTCCCTATACATTTCTTTCATTAGACTTCTAATAGGATTTAATCTTGTGGACTAACATCCATCATGGTTTTTCCCCTAACAGGGTTTCCATGTATAAAAATCTTGGTGCTCATGTGTCTCTGATGTGATGTTGTTTTATGCTTGCACTATTAATTATCAAATCTAAGATTAAAAGTTGTTTAAGGTGGAATAAGCTTAATTTCTGTAACAACTGATTCACCCCCCCTCTCAGTTGCCTATCCTTGTTTTTCCAATGATTGGTATCAGAGCTAGTTCCTCTAAAGAAGTCTAATAGCTTGAGGTGATCCAAGATGGCATCATACAAGAAGGATAGTCCTAGATTCGATGGTACAAACTACTCTCTATGGAGAGTTAGAATGGAGTGTCATTTGAAGTGCATTGGTGAGCCTTTCTAGAAGATTACAAAGAATGCATATACAATTCCTTAGAATGGTCCCACTACTGCTGATGAGATCAAAGAAGCAAAAACTAATACTAGGGCTATAGAAGCACTGCTAAGTGCTTTGAAAGATTCAGAGATGAAAAATTTGATAGGTTTGAGGACTGCACATGAGATTTGGATAAAGTTGGAAACATTGTATGAAGGAGATGCACTAGTGAAATTTTCTAAGCTACAAATTATGAAAGTAAAGTGGGAGAACATGAAGATGAGTGAAGATGAAAACATCTTTTCTTTCTCATAAAAGGTAAATGAATTAGTGATGGACATTGGATGTGTCGGTGGAACCTTGGAAGAAGATGAGATTGTGGATTAAATACTTAGATCTGTGTCTACTTCTTACAAAACAAAAGAACATGCTATTGAAGAGCTTAGGATAGTAACAAATGTGACAAGAGACATGTTGATTGGAAAACTTGTTGCCTTTGAGTTAAGTGAATTTGGTGAATCTTCTCCTAAGATAGAGTTTGAATTCAAAGCTACTGTATCCAAAAAAATCCAAAAAAGATATGATCCGAGAGAGAGTTCCAGAAAAACATTCAAGTATGAAGAAGAGATGAAACTAATTGAAGATGAAGAAAGAGAGCTAGAAGAACTGGAAGCACTGGTTGTGAAAAGAGAAGCTAGAGGACAAGATAAGTACAAAGGAAAGCTTCCTATTAAATGTTTCTCTTGCAGTAAGATAGGTCATTTTGCATTAAGATGTCCTGAAAGAGTCTCTAAGTATAAACCTGATAAGACTAGATTTCAAAAGAAGTTTTATTATGTTGAAGGAGTTACTAATGAAGAATATGATAAAGAAACTAGAAATGAAGATAAATGGGTATTCATTGCTATTAAGGACAATGGTTCAGTGTCCACTAAATTAGCTGGTAATCAGAATATTGAGAAAGCTCTTGCAACCAAAATTGATGAGAAGGACGAGTGGGTTATTGATAGTGGATGTTCACATCATATGAATGGTGATAAAATAAATGTTCTAAACTTGGAAAATTATGGTAGTGGTGTTTTAAGAGTTGGGGATAACAATGCTAGTGTGATTTGTGGTAGAGGAACTATTTCTCTTGGTGGAGAATGCAATATTGATGATGTTCTTTATGTTGAAGGTTTGAAGCACAATTTGTTGATTTTTGGTTAGATGGTTGACAAAGGTTACAGTCTTCAATTCAAAGATGGTAATTGTAGGATATTGGGAAGCTCAAGAAATGTGATTGCTTTAGGTACAAAGACAAGAGGTAATATTTTTCACTTGAATGTTGCTAGTGAGAGTTGTTTGATTGCTCAAGTTGATGTAAGCTGGTTATGGCATAGAAGGTTGTTTCATGTGAATTTGGATAACGTTGTCAAAATAAGCTCCACACAAGCAGTAAGAGATCTACCTAAGTTAGTGAAGCCTACTAACACTATATGCAAGGAATGCCAGATGGGAAAGTAGACAAGAATTTCATTTCAGAGCAAACAACATCATTCCAATGGAGTACTAGATTTGGTACATATTGATCTATGTGGTCCATCCAGAATCAAAATTCTACAAGGAGAAAGGTATTTTATGTTGCTTATTGATGATTATTCTAGAATGGTTTGGGTTGTCTTCTTAACAGAAAAACATGAGGCATTAGATAAATTCAAAATCTTCAAAGCTTTGGCAGAAACTAAGATAGGTTTGAAGATTAAATGTTTAATATCAGATAAAGGTGGTGAATTCACTTCCCAAGAGTTCAATTCATTATGTGAAGAGAATAGAATAAAAATATAGTTATCTACTCCCTAGACCCCACAACAGATCAAAGTGGTTGAGAGAATGAACAAAAATATTCTAGATGCTGCCAGAACTATGATGTTGGAAGGAAATGTTCCTCATTTCTACTGGAGAGAAGCTATAAGCACTGTTGTGTATACTATCAATCGGGTGAATGTTAATATTAATTTTGGTAAGACTCCCTTTGAGCTATGGTTTGGTTATAAACCTACTATTAAGAATTTTAAAATCTTTGGAAGCAGATGTTATATTAAAAGAGATGAAGATATAGGAAAGTTTGAAGCTAGAAGTGATGAAGGAATCTTTCTAGGTTACTCTACAAAGAGAAAATCCTACTGGTGTTACAATAAAAGATTGAAGAAAATGGTTGAGATTGAAAATGTCAGAGTTGATGAGGATATTGAAAGATCATCTAGGTATTGCGGATATGACTTAGATGACAAAAATTATAGTACTGATAATGGAAAGAATGCACAGATATAGAATCAAACTCAAAGTGTTTCAGTGAATCAAGAAAATCATGAAGAAGAAGACAGTGGAAATGCAGATGAAAGAACATAAACCAAAACTCCAAGGTATGTAAAGTGAAGTCATTCTAAAATCCAGATCATAAGAGACAACAACAAAGGTGTACAAACTAGAATAAGAATTGCAGAAGAATATTGTCTAATATCCAAGACTGAGCCTAGCAATTTCAATGAAGCATGTAAAGATGAATATTGGATGGACGCAATGAAGGAAGAACTGATGCAGATAGAGAGAAATGATACATGGATTCTTGTTCCTAGACCTCAAGATAAAAATGTGATTGGAACCAAATGGGTCTTTTGGAATAAGCTAAATGAATAAGGTGAAGTGATCAAGAATAAAGAAAGACTAGTATGTAGAGGATATTCACAAATGGAAGGTATTGATTTTGAAGAAACTTTTTCCCCTGTTGCTAGAATTAAAGTTGTAAGGTTAATTCTTGCTTATGCTACTTTCAAGAACTACAAAGTATATCAAATGGATGTAAAGTCAACATTTCTGAATGGCGAGTTAGAAGAAGAATTTTATGTTGAACAACTAGATGGATTTCAATTAACTAATGAAAAGGACACGGTGTGTCAGTTGAAGAAAGCACTATATGGACTCAAACAAGCCCCTAGAGCTTGGTATGCAAGACTGGATAAATACTTATTGAAGCTTGGATTCAATAAAGGTATTGCTGACAACAATCTATATTTTAAGCTGGATTGGAATAAAGAATTGATTATTGAAGTCTTTGTTGATGATATTAGTTTTGAAGCAGATAATGACTTATGTATGAAATTTGTTGATGAAATGAAGAGTGAATTTGAAATTTCAATGATAGGAGAACTAAAATTATTTTTAGGATTGCAAATTACTCAATCAGATGATGGAATCTTTATATCTCAGTCCAAATATGTGAGAGAGTTACAAATTTTTTTTGGCATGGAAGATTCAAATCCAGTTGGTACACCCATGGTAATCAGATGCAAATTATCTCAAAATGATGATTCTCCTAAGGCTAATCAAACAAGATATAGGTCAATGATTGGTGGATTTCTATGTTTAACTTAGACCAAACTAGAAATTATGAATGTTGTGTGTATGGTTGCTAGATATCAAGCTGATCCAAGGGAATCACATGTGACTACAATAAAGAGAATTTTTAGATACTTGAAAGGAATAGTTGAATTTGGGTTATGGTATCCAAAGGATATGATCTTACTCTGAATGCCTTTTTAGATACAGATTGAGAAAGAGATGTAAATGATGGGAAAAGAACAAGTGGTGGTGCATTCTTCCTAGGGAAGAAGTTGGTATCTTGGCTAAGTAAAAAGAAAATTTCCATTTCTCTATCTACTGCTGAGGCAAAATATATTGTTGTTGCAAAAAATTGTACTCAAGTGTTGTGGATGAAACAAAAGCTGAGAGATATCAAAGTTGAGTATGATGAATTAATTGCTATATTTTATAAAAATTCAAGTTCCATAAACATTTCTAGGAATCTGGTGCTACACTCAAAGAAAAAACATATATCTATCAAGTATCACTTTTTGAGAGACAAGGTGAGTGATAAAGAGGCCAGATTGGAATATGTGCCTACAAAGGAACAAATTGTAGATATCTTTACTAAACCGTTGCCTATGGATACTTTTGAGCATCTTAGAGGCAAGTTAGGGGTAATTTCCCCTCCTAATCTGAACTAAGATGCAAGTCTTTACATCAATCCATGGACTCATAGTAAGATCTTGTTTTTGATTAATGTTGTGGTGGCTGCTACTCAGGGGGAGTAGTCAGATGACTCAGATGATATGTGGATCAGAGCATGTGTACCTTTTCCATTGATGTAAAAGGGGGAGAAGAATACTATGAAAAAATATTGAAGAAAGGGGGAGAAGAGTCAATAAAGGGTGAGAAGAGCTATGAGAGAAGAACTACAAAACAAAGGGGAGAAGTGTACTACGTGAACAACTAGTTGTGTTGATGGTATTATTTTCACATCATGTGTTGCCATCAATGCCAAAGGGGGAGATTGTTGGATGTTGTGGTTGTGTTACTGATATGTGGTTGTCATTGATGTCAACACTATTAGCATTGGTGATTTTGAATGCTATATATGTCAAGGATATTGAGAAAATTGTAATAAATATATTATAGGCGGCCAGTGAAGCTAAGAAGGTTAGAGTGATGAATTTTTTTGTACGTTGATGATCAGAAGGCACACATTAAAGAGTTTTTTTCTGAGACTATATAGTATGGTGTCCAAAAGTTTCAGAGGTTTGCATCAAGATTTGAGGAAGTTATGAAGTTTTGTGTTCCTACAGTTATTCAGCTACTGTAGCAGGTGTTTTTGGAAGATGAGATTGCAATTATGGTGAAGTGAGTTGTTGTGTATGTTCCTAAGGTGTTAAGTGATTTTTCTAGATCATTCTCTATCAGTGTGGTACATCTGTGTTGATCAACGTGTTCATGATTGAATATTTTTCCTTGTGTGTTTAAGTTTTTCATGTTCTTAGCCGACATGATGGTGGTAGCGTGTTACAAATCCTTATGGATTAATATTGTATTGTTTGGCATGTTCGAGGATATTGATTTAGGTCCTCACTATGTTGTGACCGACTTAGTTTGGTGCGCATTAAGATTTTTTCATGTATTGTGGCCGACAGTTGTAATTTATTCTTTATTTGTGGCTGATGGAGTTTATGTAAATCCATTGAGCAGATATATAAGAGTGATTCTTTAATCATTTTAAAGTATGCTCAATGAATGTATGTGAAGTATATGCAAGATATGTGTGAATAAAGATCATATCATTTGAGTGCATAGAAGAGTATGAAGAAGATTGAGTGAAGTGTGAAGAAGTGTTTATATGCCTAACTAGAACTGTAATCAAGATTTTGTAGAAGCTAATTTCTCAGTTCAACCTCATAAGATGGATTTAATCTGATTGTTTTATGTAAGGCAGTGAGCCTTCCCTTTGAGCAGTGAGCTCTAGGCAGTGTTCCTAAATGCATGTGAATTCCCTATTCATTTCTTTCATTATACTTCTAACTGGGTATAATCTTGTGGACTAACATCCACCGTGCTTTTTCCCTTAACAGGGTTTCCACATATAAAAATCTTGGTGCTCATGTGTCTCTGATGTGATGTTGTTTTATGCTTGCACTGTTAATTATCATATCTGAGATTAAAAATTGTTTAAGGTGGAATAAGCTTAATTTCTATAAAAATTGATTCACCCCCCTCTCAATTGTCTATCCTTATTTTTCCAATAGTTATATGGTAGGTAAAGGCAAGTATGTGACATGTTGTATCCATAATGGCTGGTCCAACTTGAATAGGTAGTTTGATAGTACTTTTTAATTCCCTTTCAGCATCATCATATGCCTTAATAGTTATCTTTTTATGGGGATCAAAGACAACATCTGAATAACCCAATTGTTTTATTAAATTTAATGTGCAAAGATTTAGACTCGATCCACCATCTATCAATACCCTTTTGATGTTATGCTTATGGACAATGGTTTCAATGTGCAATGGTTTATTATGAGGTGTTTTAGAATGAAGGTCTTTATTAGTAAATGATATTGGTGTGAGGATGAGAGATGTCCAATTATAGATTGGAATTGGTTAACATTGATATCACTTGGTACTCAAGATTCTTGAAGGATTTTCTCAAGTGCTTCTTTATGGATAGGTGAAGTATGAAGGAGTTATAATATGGAAATTCAAGATGGGTTTTTGCTAAGGTGTTCGATACTATTATGTGTTAGTTTTAGATGGAGTGGATGAGGAGGAGGATGCTCCTTGTATTGTCACTCAGTCATGGTGGGTGGTAATGACACAATTGGGTTCTTTTATGGTTATGGTTTTGCATTGTTCAATTTGGCCAATGATTGTGGCATGTGTGGATGGATTGGATTTATTGGTGTATTCATATGAGACATTATTATATGAGGATTTTCAATCATTATGTTGTGGGAAGGGTAGTGTATAAATTCCTATTTGCTCATTTGGGGAGTTTTGATTTTGAATTTTAATTTCTCCCTTGTCGACAAGGTCTTGAATGTAATTCTTTAGTCTCATTAATTTTATGGTGTTATGTCCTTTAATATGTTGGTATTCACAATATTTGTCTTCCCTATACCATTTGATTTTGGGTTTAATTTAATCAAGAGGTGTAGTGATAGGGAACTTGATCATGTTTCCTTGTGCCAATCTATGAAATTTGACATCAAGAGGTTCCCCTAGAGGAGTGTATTTGCATTTGGATTGTTTTTTTTTTCTTTTCATTGGGGAATAGTGATGGTCATACAAGAACCTTGATGTTGTTGTGTGTTGTGAGATGATATGTTTTGTATGTTTTGAACATGTTTAATATCAATTACACCATCATTTATAACTTTTTTATTTTTGGACCAATATTTAGGTTTATCATTGAAGGTTTGGTTATTGTCTTTTTGGTCCTTATATATTTTGATCACCTCTTTTGTAGTTAAATATTTTTCAATGCTTAACCCTTTTCAAGGACTTCATCAAATGTTGTGACACATTGTAGTTGTAAGTGTAGAGCAATTTTAGGGTGTAAATTTTCAATAAAGATGTTAACCATTTTTTTTTATGGTACTTGTAAGGGGAATCTACTTGCAAGGTGTCACCATCTTTGAAGGAATAAAGAAAAAATTTCCCCATTGTTTTATTTTTTTGTGCATAACTTAGCCAAAGTTATTTCTTGGTCAATGTTATATGAAAAGTGTGTTACAAAATGTTGTTCTAAGCCTGCAAAGGAAATAATAGATCCATGGGGTAATTTTGTAAACCATTCCAAGGCTTGGCCACTAAGACTCTTAGGGAATAACCTCGTGAGGTATATGTCATTGTAGGCCACTTATTGGCATGTGACTTTAAATTATTTTAAGTGTTTGATGGGTTACTCTTCCCTTTGTACTTGTCAAATTTTGGGATCTCATAGTCTTTAGAGAAGGAGATTGCTAATATAGATTGGTAAAATGGATAAGGACATATGTCTTCATACTAAAAGGTCTTCTTGGTTTGACCACTTTGGCTTCCTTAGATCATGTCTTTCATTTTTTGCAACTCTTGAGAAAGGTAATGATTTTGTGGAGGATTTTGGGGTGTTTGGTTATACATGTATTGATAGGAGGGTGTTGATGGGGGATTATTTATGTTGAGGTTATATTGTTGATGGTTAGGAGTTGGGACTTGATTTTTGATATGTGGACTATTTTAGGAGGTGGGGGTGGATTATTTTTGTGTTGGGTATGAATGTTGGTATTGCTGATTTGGGGGTTAGAAGTGAATGTATTATGTGGAGGTTGGTTGTGGGTGATTTTTTGTTGATTATTAGAGTTTAATGGGTTGTTAGGGGGTGGGGGAGGTATATTGTTGTTAAGAGGTTGGGATACATTGTGTGAAGTGATGTAATTGACATGAATAGATGAAGTGGGGAGAGGTTGTGTGGGTATAGCTGGGTTAGAAGGGGAGTAAGTAACATTAACATTAGGGGGATAGTTACCCTTATATGTGATGAAAGTGGGGGTATATTATTGAGGGGTTGTGTTAGATTTGTGAAGAGAGGGACATTTGTGTTTATTATGAGAGGTTTTATAGTATTTGAGGAAGGTGGTGGGTTGGTGTTAGATGAGATTGTGTTTATGGAAGAGGTTGTGTTTGTTAATGGGGGTATATTGACATTAGGTTAATTTGTGTTAGTGGAAGAAGGGATGTTGGTATTAAGCTGTGGACCAATGAGATGATTGAAGAAATTAGTGGACGATGAGGGATTATTTGAAGGGTCACTACCCCTTGTTTGTAGGATGTCAACTGTGGGGTATTTTAGCCCCTTATGCTATGAGGTTGAGGACGAGGTGGTCTTTGTCAAGGAGAATTATTTTCTCCATCATTTATTGGTTGTAAGGGTCATTGGTGAATTCCCTTAGTCTAGGGGACTCTTCTAGAGCATCTACCATGTCTTCATGGGGGGTTGATGGTTGAGACAAAGTGGTGTTGAAAAAGGCTTCTCCTTGAGAATCCATTAATTTCCTTGCTTGGGATCTAGTGATTGGAATGCAAAGGATAGATTCTTTAAGAGATTAAGGATGTGGACTTTGGACTAGGTGTGGAATTATATTTGTGATGAAATAATTGAGTGATAGTGTTATTATAATGTTTGAATGGTAAAGTTTGTGGATTAGGATGTCCTTAGGATTGATTTTAAAGGATTAGGTTTGAGGTGATTAATTTGATGATGTGATTGTCTACCTCCTACAATGATTTTAACTACTAAGCCTTTACAACCATGATTTAGAGATTGGACATTCAACTTGAATAGCCATCTTAATCATCATGAAGGTATATTTAAATTGTCAACCCAGGGACGTGAACTTGAAATGGGTCAACATAGTATGTGCACTAGGAACTTCAAAGTAGTCACCTTCAATATACAACTATGAAAGAATTAATATTGAAAGTAAATTGCATGAAAGGAAACAAAGAAAATGGTGAGCATCACTCAATCAAATTTAAACTGAACTTGCATAACAAGAGTGAAAATATGAGCAGAAAACAGGAAACTACTCTTCTCGCCTTGGCTATAGGAATAGTCACATAATGGACTTCTAGTGGATGCACGATCAGTCAATGGTAGATTCTTACTAAGTAATGAACATAAGCTAATGCTAATCTATCTAAGCTAGTAAAAATTATGTGAACTAGGAACTTCAAAGTAGTCGCCTTCAATCTACAACTATGAAAGACTTAATATTGAAAGTAAATTGCATGAAAGGAAACAAAGAAAATGGTGAACATCACTCAATCAAATTTAAACTTAACTTGCATAACAGGAGTGAAAATATGAGTAGAAAATAGGGAACTACTCTTCCCACCTTGGCTACAAGAATAGTCACATAATGGACTTCTAGTGGATGTATGAATAGTCAATGGTAGATTCTTATGTTCAGTACTATCTAAGCTACTGAACAGTATGTGCACTAGGAACTTCAAAGTAGTCACCTTCAATCTACAACTATGAAAGACTTAATATTGAAAGCAAATTGCATGAAAGAAAACAAATAAAATGGTGAACATCACTCAATCAAATTTAAATTGAACTTGCATAATAGGAGTGAAAATATGAGCAACAAACAGGAAACTATTCTTCCCACCTTGGCTACAGGAATAGTCACATAATGGACTTCTAGTGGATGCACGAATAGTCAATGCTAGATTCTTACTAAGTATTGAACATAAGCTAATGCTAATCTATCTAAGCTACTAAAAAGTATGTGCACTAGGAACTTCAAAGTAGTCACCTTCAATCTACAACTATGAAAGAATTAATATTGAAAGTAAATTGCATGAAAGGAAACAAAGAAAATGATGAACATCACTTAATCAAATTTAAACTGAACTTACATAACAGGAGTGAAAATATGAGCAGCAAACAAGAAACTACTCTTCCCACCTTGGCTACAAGAATAGTCACATAATGGACTTCTAGTGGATGAACGAACAGTCAATGCTAGATTATTATGTTCAGTACTATCTAAGATACTGAACAGTATGTGCACTAGGAACTTCAAAGTAGTCACCTTCAATCTACAACTATGAAAGACTTAATATTGAAAGTAAATTGCATGAAAGGAAACAAAGAAAATGGTGAACATCACTCAATCAAATTTAAACTGAACTTGCATAACAGGAGTGAAAATATGAGCAGCAAACAAGAAACTACTCTTCCTGCCTTGGCTATAGGAATAGTCACATAATGGACTTCTAGTGGATGCATGGACAGTCAATGCTAGATTCTTACTAAGTACTAAACATAAGCTAATGCTAATCTATCTAATCTAATGGATTACTCACCAAGCGGGACCCCTTGGATGAGTATCCTCTAAAACCAATACAAACTTAGTTTAAACTCAGATGCTCAATTCAGAATCTTATTTCATTCATTGGAAAAATGCAATTACAAAAGAGTGTGTCTAGTATTCTTAGCTTATACAATAATTTGGTGATCCACTCCTTAAGAAGGAGAATTTGAACCTTATTTATCAGCAACAGGGTAGTCAACTCCCACTAACTGAGAGGATTCCATTTAGGGAAAGTAGGAAAGAGAGTGGAAGAGCAGTTATGTATGTAGGGGAATCCGTTCAGACTCGTAGGTCCAAACATGGACTTGACCACTACAATAACACTCGCATTGCTCAATTTTGTTAAAGATCGACACAAGATGGTTACATGCATCTGACAAGGGAATCTTCCATCGTCATTCTCCAGTTGACCATTGTGCGTATCCTCTGCATGAGCAACAGGCAGCTGCATTCCTTAACTTAGTATTTTCAATCAAGTCTACATGGAAATTTTAGTATGCATAATAACTACATAGCTAAAATTATCTTAAAGAACATCCATCAATCACGTGCAATATTAATATAGATAGTTGACATAATAAGCCAAATATCATTAAAATTGGCAAAGAGGGAATTAAACCCAATTGTTTGAAGGTTTGAAAGAAACTATATAAAAGTGTCAACATGTAATATCAAATTTCATGATAACTTCATCAAATAGACCATGGATCCTACCCATAATTAACCCAAAAACTAGACTCATCACTCCTCCCAACCTAAAGTTGTGTTGGTCCTCCAATAGGGGAAGAGTTATGCTTTTGCATGGTCATGGCTTTGAAATCTTCAACTGATAATTTCCCAATGTCAGTGTCAGTTGTGGGTGCATCAGGGTTCCAGTAGAATCCTCTCAACTGATTGAATCTCTTCCATCTTTAGTTTTCCTCTACAATGTCATATCAGAAGAATTTTAAATTTGGTACAGGCCACATGAGGATAGGTGGTTGAAAGGTCAGGGGAAGCCATTCTCACCCTTGTGATCTCCCAATCTGAATATACCTTTCAATTATGTTTAGTACAATAGCATAGTTATGGATAGAATATGGTTCAACTTGTTTTAGCTCATCAATTAATGTGTTCCATCTCTGGGATAAGTATCTCCTCATAGTATCATCTTTTGTTGTTGTTTTGAACTCATATTCACTATATGTTGCCTCAATCCAAGGAATAATCTTGTTACCATAGCTCAGTCTAAAGATTATTCTATTCCAATCCATGTAAATGCATTTGGGATTCATGGATACGACTCTAATAGCCAAAGGAGTACTAGATTCCTTCTCCTTATAAGCATTATATTGTTCACCCCAACTGATCTCATTTTGTACCCATGAAATAAATGCTCTCAATTAGATGTCACCCACATAAAGTAGTGGGTTCTAATCTTGGTCTTTACTAACATCAAAATTGTGTAAACAAAATTCACATAGCAAATTTTTCATTTATGTGGAGGCAATTTTGTAAGCATTGAAAAATTCCATAGGAGTTTCAATTGAAAGACTCAAAACTAAAATGTGTATTGAGAGTTTAAAGGAGAGATACTTTTCCTTTAGGTGTAGGGCATAAACTCTTGGTGGTGTTCTACATGCTACAATTTTTGGCACCAAGGTCACAATATTTTCCATCCTTTCTTTTAGAGAGGAAATCTCCCTATTCTTGTCCTTGATGATCTCATCTTTCTCTTCAATTTCCTTTTTCAGTATTTTCTTCTCCTTCTTCCATTCTTCCTATCATCTCTATATCTCTTTCCACAAATTTAAAAATGTTGCATGAACTGTAAAAGTAGGGGGATTATGGATTCCTACCAATATCTTTGTTGATGCTCCATATAGTACCAATTGCATTGATTCGGGCAATCCAAGAGGTTCTGATTGCGAGGGTACACTTTCTTCTTCCACTTTCTATTGCATGGATTCTTCTTCTTGTTCGTACAGTTGTTGCAGGAACTCTTGATCTTCTTGCAGGAGCTCTTGATTTTTTTGCAGGAATTCTAGATTTTCTTCATGTTCTCGGGTCTCTACTTCTACAATGAAAACAAGATCTACCAAGGTCATTTTTGTTGCTTCTTCAAACACATCCTTTTCTTTAATAGTTTTTTGCCCCATTGGGGCCTCTACACTCTCATGTGATGTCCTTTTATGCGTAGGGCTTTTTCTTGAAGCCATATCAACAACAGGTGTTGATTTCTCAGAAGGGATCTCATGTTTTTCTTTGGATGCAAGATGAATAGTACTAGCCTTTCTCTTTCTAGTACTTGGCACCTTTCTATTTACAGGCTGGGTTTTGACTTTTCCTTTCCCCTTTTTTTCCTGTGCGCTTCTTATTTGGGCCCCAGTTCTTAGTAGGGTCCCAAGTGGAAAGTCATTGTCATAATTTGAGGAAGAAATTTTTCTTCCAGAGTGCTCAATTCCCAAGGAACTAATGTCTCTAGTTCTTTTTGCTACAGGAGGAGTCATATCAGCACCAAAGGTCGAAGAACAAGGGATGGCTTCGATCGTGCTTAATTTTTTGCTAAATCTACGTGCTCAAGTTGAAACCCTAGGTTGCAACTGCTCAGGTCTAAACTGATCATTTTTTACAAAATCCTCCTAGGACATTCTAGGTGTTGCATCATGCCAAGATTTTACAACCAATAATTTAATTAGACAATGATGGGAAATAGATTTATCCCTACCTTTTTGAGTTTCCTTCGCCATGATGGAGAGAAGGTTGTATAGGATATTGGGTATGTTCATCCTCCTCTCATGCCTCATATGACTCAACAATTTGAAATGTAGGTTCGAAAGTCGACCCTCACAAGTGATATATCTGATGATGTAGATGATTTCCTACTTGCATGGCTCGGGCAGAGAGAGTCTCTTAGCACCTTGTTTGTCAATAATGATCAAGGGATCACCATGCACTGTGAATATAGCCCTGACTGACCTAGCGTCTCTCAAAATAGGGTAAGGTTTGTCGTCAGTTGGCAACCCCGATACCTCTAAAATTCATTCCTATGTTGTGATGAACTCAAGCCCTTTCACTATGTATTTTCCATCTGAGAATGTCTAGATAAACTCCAATGCAATCCCTTCGTCAAAACCATCTAGTTTCAAAAAATAATCCATCCAGCCACAATTTTGAAATGTTGCCAGACACTGTGCATCCTACAACAAAGTGTCATGAGCTGAGGGCTCATTTCAGATGAGTCCACCTCCCATTGTCTATAACCAATCTATTAATCCAAGAATTCCTTCTGCAACTCTCATTTGTAAGAAAATTCCTTCTTGCACACCTGCTAATTGAATTATCGGTTGGATTCCTTTACACTATTTTTAGCAATTACCATTTGCATTTGAAGATTATGATAGGGCAAGAGATGGAAATAAATCAGGCTACAATGAAAAGAAATGGCGGTGATAGTTTAGTGTTGCATCAGATCATATATGAAATTTCAAATCAGCTTGGCAAGGTCATGGACTGACATATGGTAATAAATTTGCATCTTTCATACCCCTCCCCCCAACCTAAATTTGGACATGTGTCCACACATGTGAAATGGAAGCAATGGTTTGACAGGGGGAGTATGTGAACATCCATACTAACGTACAGTAATTAAATGAAACACTTTAAAAGATAATTAAAAATTCAATTAATGTGCACATACCTGAGGGTGTACAAACATGATGGCATAGAGAATTCATTGCAACGATCTCAGAGAAATTATCACTTGCCTTTTTAAGTAATAATTGAGAAATTAATGATGATGAGGTGAAATGGAGTGAGGTGGAATGAAGTGATGGAAGAGAGAGAAAGGTGGTACAGATGGATGGATGGGTGGATGGGTGGAGAAATGGACTTCTACAAAAGTAGAAGTCTTTATTATGAAAAGTACATACCTTAATCAACTGGAAGGAGGGACACTAGGTCCACTACCTTTGGCTACAAGAAATTCTCGACTATAGGACCTATGATCAGGTGTTGCATGTTGGATAAACTACTACAAAAACTCTTCTTTGGAAGTTGGCTTATGATATAATCTGAGACGATGCCCATTGAATAGTAATTTGAATTTGACAGGGTCAATGGTGGTGATCTGGACAACTCCATTAGGAAATACCTCAGCAACTTCATATGGCCCTAGCCACCTTGTCTGCAATTTTCCTACATTATCCTGATAGTGTGAGTCATAAAGCAATGCCCAGTCACCTGGCTGAAATTTCTTTTCTTTGATAAATTTATCATTCCATTTGACTCTTTGATTTTGCACTACTTCAGTATGGTGCAGGGTAGATTTCCTCATCTCATCCAATGCATTCAATTTCATGATCCTTTCTTTCTGTGCCTCAAAAATTTCCATTTCTAATTCAACTAAAGTTCTAAGGGTCTTGTGCTCGAACTCAATAGGCATCATGGTTTTCTTCCCATACAATAGCTCAAATGGGGTGAAGCCTATGGTTGTCTTCTAGGTGGTTCTGTAAGCCCAAACTTCTTCTGAAAATCTATTTTCCCAATCCTTTCTATGAATATGTATTTTTTTGGTTAGGATGCCCTCAATCTCTTTGTTTGTCACCTCAATTTTTCCATTTTCTTGAGGGTGATAAGGAGTGGAATTTTTGTGCCTAATGTTGTATTCATTAACTGATGTTGTAACAAGTGTTGAGGTAAACTGAGCTCCTTGAACAATTACTATTTCTTTGAGCACTCCATACCATGTAAAAATTTCTTCATAAAGAAATTCTGCAACCTTGTTGTCTCTTGCATGTTTCATGGCTTTGACTTCTACCCACTCAGTTACATAATCAGTGCATACCAAAATATAAGACTTACCATTAGATGGAGGATCAATGGGTCTCAAAAAATCCAATCCCCACTTTTCAAGGGAGTGACCACTACTTGGGGATAGAGTGGCATCTCATCTGACTTTGTTGGCCTACCCATCCTTTGGCATCTATCACATTTCCTTGTATATATTCCTACATCTTTGTGGAGTGTAGGCCAATAGTATCCTGTGTTCAATATTTTCTTTGTTGTCCTCTTTGCTGCAAAGTGTCCTCTACATGGTTCATCATGGCATGCATGTAGAATATCATAGGTCTCATCTTCCCTCACACACCTTCTCATTACATGATCTGGTCTAGTATAAAATAGGCATCCAACTATCCATTAAAAAGGGAAATATTTTTCAATCAACACTCCTCTCTCTCTTGGAGAGAAGTGAGGGGGAACTCTCCCTGCCACAAGGTAATTGGCTATGTTAGCATACCAGGGTGTCTTCACACTAATGGAGAATAGATTCTCATCAGGGAAGGAGTCATCTATGGCTCAAATATCTTATGATGTGTTTAGCCTTGAAAGAAAATCCACAACAATGCTGGTCTTCCCTGATAACCACAATAGTTATGTCAAACTCCTGCATCAACAACAACCATCTGGCCAAATTCCTGAGATTAGGGGTTTGTTCATGAGGTATCTAATGGCTACATGATCAATGTGTACAAAGATCTGGTAACCTATTATATAGTGCCTGAATTTATTCAAGGCATAGATCACTGCCAACATCTCTTTCTATGTTACTGCGTAATTGAATTCAGCACCTTGCAAGTTTTTACTCATATAATAAATGGTGTTTTCAATAGCTCCTTATTTATTTCCTAGGAATAATCCTATGGCATAAGCTGAGGCATCATTATGGATGTGAAATGGGATTTCCCAATTAGGTCCCTTAAGAATAGGAGCATGAGTCAGAGATGTCTTTAAATCAGAAAATGTTTTATCACAGCCTTTTGTCCATTGAAACTCATCATCTTTATTGAAGAGACTATACAGCGGTGCTTCTATATTGCTGAAATATTTGATAAAACACCTATAATATCCTACATGACCTAGGAAACTCCTAACACCCTTTTTTTTTGCAGGTGTGGGCAGATTATCAATTACCTCAATTTTTGCAAGGTCAACTTGAATATCGTGGTGTGAAATGTAGTGGCCAAGTACTACTCCCTCTTGCATCATCATGAAGCATTTCTCATTGTTTAGAGATAGATTCTAGTCTTCACATCTCTATAGAAATTTCTTCAAATTTTCCAATGCTTCATCAAAATTTGCATCATAGGTAGTAAAATCATCCATATAGATCTCCATGCAGTCAAGGGAAATGTCTGAAAATATGTTGATGACTACTCTTTGAAAGTTTGTTGGTGCATTGCATAACCCAAAGGAAAGTACTGAATAGGAATATTTCCCCCATGTAAATGTGAGTGTAGTCTTCTCTTGGTCTTCTGGTGCAATTTGAATATGATTGTAACCACTGAATCTATCAAGGAAAGGGAAGTACTTCTTACTTGCAAGAGAGTCTAAGACTTGATCTACAATAGGCAAGGGAAAATGGTCCTTCTTAGTAGTATCATTTAGCTCCCTATAGTTGACACAAACTCACCATTTTCCTCCCTTCTTAGGCACAATCACCAATGGATACACCCATTGGCTGTTTGAAATTGGGTAGATAAATCCCACATCTAATAGATTTTGCAGCTTTGTTTTGATAATCTCTCTAAATGCAAGGTTGATTCTTCTTTGTGGCTTCCTTACAAGTGTACAATCATATTTGATATATATCCTATGAATTTAGATCTTTGGATCGAGTCCCTTCATATCATGGTATTCCTAGGAAAATTATTTTTGATGGGTTTTCAGCAAATTTTCCAATGTCAACTGTTGTCCTTCACTCAATTTACTATTCGTATTCAAACATTTTCCTTCAGAAACTTGTACTGGTGTAACTAACTCGATCATAGTTTCTTCATTAATACATGGTACCTTAATTTCATGTGGCAGAATTGGGTGGAACATACCTATTATTACAGGAAGTTTGGTTGCTGGAAGAGTGGCTATAGGAAGTCTGTACATAGAGACAATGGTTGCAGGAAGAGTGGCTGTAGGAAGTCTATCTGTGGGAACAATGGCTGGAGGAGAATTAGGTAGAATTGACAAAAGTGTTTGTATGAGGTCCACAAAACCAAACACATGAGTGGGTGATGCCTCCTCTACCTGACAATGGTTCTGAATGATACTAGATAACACTTCATCTTCATCTTGAAGCTACGGGAAATTACTTCTTCCTAGCATCATAAGATGCACTATAGAGTTAACGTATTCGGCCTATTTACCAATATGTGGCCATACAGAGCTATCTTCATCATGGGATGGTTGAGTAGGGGGATAAAGAAAAGAATATTTAGTGTTCCTACTATTAGAAATGGTCATATCACATGACTGACATCCAATATAAGCATCTAAAGTTTCCATCCATGGCTGACCAAGGATAATTGGGATACCTGCCAAGCGTAGCTTTGGGAGAAAGAACCATGAAGTCAAATGGATACTCCCAAGAGTCTAAAATCACCACAAGGTCTTCTACCATGCCATTAGGATTAACTATGGAACTATCAGCAAGTTGTAGGACAGTAGAAGTTGAACTCAATTTTGAAATATTCAATTGCTACAGAATGTCCTTAGTCATCACATTGATTATCACACCCAAGTTAATCAGATCATTTTTTATGTTTATCCCATTTATAATAACTTCAACTACAGGACTACCTAGATCATTATACTTGGGGATAGTTACTTTTCCAAGCATTATGTCATCAAGCTGCCCCACTACATGAACTATAGTTGGGTCCTTCTTTTTCCTGCCTGGTTTCTTAAGGCATGCTTCTTTAATTTCCTTTCCATAGATAGGGACATATTTTATAGGCTGGAACAAGGGTATCAGGACACACATGTGCTTCAACTAATATATAATATCAAAAGTGGTTTCCTCCTTATCTTTCTTGGCCACTTCCAATCTCTGGGGGAATGGTGGCTCTTGTGCTATTTGCTTGGTTGGAGCTAGTTCAGGATTTTGAGGTTCATAAGGCTGAATGGGATCAGTCAAAGATTCTTCTTTCTCTTCCATAAGAAGCTTAGTGATAATGGGGGTGGAAGGAGCTGATAGGTTCATTCTTGAACACAAGTGTATGTCACTTAAACTCACAACATACACAAGGAATTGATTTGGATCAGTAGAATATACTAACTACTTTTGTGGTTTATTATTTGGATTCGGTGTGGGTTGTGCTCGTAATTGAGTAGGTCTGGGTACATTTGCATAGGAATTAGCAAAAGGAGGTATTAAAGCAGGTTGTTGGGGTTGAGAAAATGGTTGCATGTAGCTAGTTGTCTGATTTGGTCATTGCTGACCACCTCTCCATTGCGATGTTTGTTGCCAATTTCCCAAAGGTAATTTCCAAGGTCCTTGAAACTACTGCTAATTCCCTTGAGGTTTTTGCTACTGAGGTGAGTAACTTTTATAATTGGGCCAGGAATTTGGAGGGTTACCCCAAGACTGTGGTGGATATCCTCCATAATTGGATGGACAAGGTGGCTTCCACTGGTTAGCAGATGAATAAGAATTAAAATATGGTCCAGAAAAAGATAATGGATCTAGTAGCATACCTTGTCTTGAAGCCCATGACCTTTTCTATTCAAAAAAGTAGACTTGGTATTCCTCAGTTTGGATTGGTTTGAATTCAGGTGGAATCTTCTTACTGTCAATGTTATCTATCACCTTGCTTCTACAGTTTTTCTTCTTTTGTCTATAATAGGGACAATATTCTATCAATATTGCCTCTACCTCCTCATGTTTCTTCTTAGCTTGAATTGTATCTAGCTGAGTAGCTAGCTTGTTGATGATATCTTGCTTGAAAACTACCAATAAATTAGTAATCTCCATCCTTGAGACTCCACTGCAGGATGACTTACCCATAGAGGATTGGTAGGCTCTTCCTTTCTTTGAAGTTGTCCTAGAATAGTTCTGGCATATCTTCTTGATATCCTCCCAAGGAACTTGAGTGACATCTCCTCCTGCCATCAGGTTCAAGGCATCATTGCAACTTTCACTAATTACTCTCAGGAAAAGAAACTTTTGTGAGTCTTCATTGAGTGTATGATGTGGAGATTTATGCAGTCAAAATAGAAACCTTGAAATTAAATCCTCCAAGCTCTCATCTTCTTTTTGTGGCATTCTAAAAATGTCACCTCCTCTCATATCACTAACCCTGCAATAAAACTTATATTTTTCAAGGAACTTTGTCTTCATATCTTCCCAAGTTTGCATAGTTTTTCTACCAAGGCCCATAAACCATCTCAATGATGCCTCTTTCAAAGTGGTAGGAAATAACTTAAGTCTATGGGAATTAGTGGTATAGTCATAGCTTCTATAGAGTATATCAAACTCAAATAGGAATGTATCAGGATCTTCTATGATAAGTCCATAGAACTTAGGAAGGACTAAAGTAGGGATATTCTTTAGGTTGTCTACTTCATTATGTTCAGCAATGGGAAAAGGGAAAGTTAGTTGGTTCTACTTGTTAGGCATGTCTCCATTTTCATCAACCATGCCTACTTGATGGAATTCCAAAAAAGGTTCTTCAAAAAGATTTTGATCTTTAAGGGAAACTTCAGAACTAGTCAAGTTAGGGAATATATCAGAAAAGGGTTGTGGCTCTTCTTCTTCTTCGTTTCTGGGTAGATTTGGAAGCTCTACTAGCTGAAATGGCTTTGGATTATAATGAAGAAATATCCCATAAGCATCCCTTATTCTTCTATGCATGCAGTATCAACTCAGTATAAACCAACTCACACAAAGAATGGGCGAGAAAGAATAGTTGGTCATAAATTCTAACACTAAGAGAAAACTCCATAAATACTATAGCAAAAAAACTACCAATGACTCCAAAGGACTCCCTAGATTGACACCATCCCTAGAAATAGTGCCAAAAATGTCGGCCTCCTACAATTATTTTAAAAACTGAGCCTTTACATCCATGATTCATATATTGGACAACTGACCTGAATAGCCATTTTAACCATCATGAAGGTACATTTAAATTGTCAACCCAGGGACGTGAACTTGAAATGGGTTAGCACAGTATGTGCACTAGGAACTTCAAAGTAGTCACCTTCAATCTACAACTAGGAAATACTTAATACTAAAAGTAAATTGCATGAAAGGAAACAAAGAAAATGTTGAAAATCACTCAATCAAATTTAAACTAAACTTGTATAACAGGAATGAAAATCTAAGCAACAAACAGGAAATTACTCTGCCCACCTTGGTTGTAGGAACAGTCATAGAATGGACTTCTAGTGGTTGTAGGAATAGTCAATGCCAGATTCTTACTAAGTACCAAATAGAAGCTAATGCTAATCTATCTAATCTAATGGATTACTCACCAAGTGGGACCCCTTGGATGAGTATCCTCTAGAAACCAATACAAACTTAGTTTAAACTCAGATGCTCAATTCAGAATCTTACTTCATTCATTGGAAAATTACAATTACAAAAGAGTGTGTCTGGTATTCTCAGCTTATACAATAATTTTGTGATCCACTCCTTAAGAAGGAGGATCTGAACCTTATTTATCAGCAACAGGGCAGCCAACTCCCACTAATTGAGAGGATTCCATTTAGGGAAAGTAGGAAATAGATTACAAGAGTGGTTATGCATACAGGGGAATCTGTTCAGACACATAGGTCCAAACATGGACTCGACCACTACAGCAACACTCGCATTGCTCAATGTCGGTAAAGATCGACATAGGGCAGTTACATGCGGCTGACAAGGGAATCTTTCATTTTTATTCTCTAGTTGACCATCATGTGCATCCTCTACATGATCAGCTGGTGGTTGCATTCATTAACTTATCATTTCCAATCAAGTCTACATGGAAATTTTAGTATGCATAATAATTGCATAGCTAAAATTATCTTAAAGAACATCGATCAATCACATGAAAGATTAATATAGATAGTTCACATAATAATTCAAATGTCATTAAAAATGGCAGAGAGGGAATTAAACCCAAATGTCTAAAGGTTTGAAAGAAACTATATAAAAGTTTCAGCATGTAATATCAAAGTTCATGATAACTTTAGCAAATAGACCATGGATCATACCCATAATTAACCCAAAAAATAGACTCATTAGTGATTAAGGATGGTTTGATTGGATTTTTATGATAATATTGGCTTAGGATGATTGGTTTAATTTTATGGTAAGCAACCAAATTTTGTAGTCAAAATTTGTAACCTAGATCCTTGGGATGGATGATTTAGGATTTTCTTACTTAGGATAGGAAAGTTCCTAAGAAAGGGTATATGGGAATGATTTTGAAAAACTTAGCACAAGGGAGCCAACTCCTTAGGCTAAACTACCCAAAATATGGTCTAACCAAGGATTCAACTTAAGATAGGCAAGTTATTAAGCTATCCCGAGATTAGTAAGGATGATGGAGGATCTAGATTAACTCCTAATGAAAAATTTGGTTTGATAAGAATGATGAGTAGATGATGGATTAAAGGATGTATCCTAAGGTTGGATTTGGATAATGATGATTAATGGGATGAGTAAGATGATGATGTGAAGAAAAAGAGGGGATGATACCAAGTCCAAGGTGTTAAAATGATAAGTGATTCTAAGGTTTTTCCTAAGTCCAAAGGGGTAGATTTAAATGATGGGTAGGGTGGGGGATTGATATTGGAAAATATTAGCTATGAAGATGGAGTGGTCGATAATTAGAAGGTGGTAGAGTTGCAAATTATGTCAGACTAACGAAGGAGCCCTAGGAGGTCAAGTTCAAAGACTCGGCTTCTATGATAGGATGCAGGAACAACAATTTTTGTCAAAGGTGTAGAATCACAGGCACAATAGGTTTGGTTGTAGGAGTAGTTATACAATCTTAGGTATTTTGGCAAGAGATTTGATAGACAATAAAAAATATTGGTTAAATTCAATTTTTTTTGTTTTTTTCAAAGGGTATAGCCAAATCCTCAGCCCTTTGGTTGATTCATCTTTCATGGGTTTCACACAAAAAAGATACTTCAAGCACTTGATTACAATACCTAAGATCAAGTAGGTTTATAGATTAATATGGGCTCACTGTACCAACAATCTAGGGTTAATACTCCTTAATACTTGGGTGAAAAACCCTTTCTCGTGAAGGTAGATAGGTAGAGATCAAATTGCACAGGGTCATCAACAGATGCCATGGGCTCACCTTTTCTCTCTCCTCGAGAACTATTGTAGTTCACCATGAGGATTTCTATCTCAACCTAAGAGAGTACATGGTGAGTAACTTTAGGTTATGATCTACATACCTTGCACCACACTAATCTATATTTCATGGCTTTCTAGGTTTACAATTATTTTCTAGGGATTCCTCTATATACACAAGGTACATGAGGTTCAAATCATGACCACTAGCTTGTCACATGTCTAGGCCAAGAAATTAAATGAGGTACTAAAAGCTCAGACCAACCCTTCAATCTTAGCTTGGAATCACCCTAAGAAATTGGAGCTCCGCCAATTACGACACAACTAGAATGGCATAAAAGTTTATTTCTCCCCCATTTATATACCTCGTTGGTACATATGGTCAAGATCATCCCCTATGGTGATGAAATCCCTAGGTAGGTCTCCTAAAGGGAAATGTATGCTAGGTTTTTTTGATCCCAAAGATCACACAAAGCATTGTTGTTTGGTGTTTCTGCACAACAACAACTCAGATAGAATAAAAGTTATCCTATCTCTCTTGAAAGGTTGATCTCTATGAACAAAGAGATAACCCCAAGGTCTCACGGGTGTCAGACCATGACAATGTTGTAGAACAAACTCAATGATAAAATGTGAAAATTTTGGTAATCACAAGGGGTCTTACACAAAAGCGTTGGAAGCTCTAAACTTATCAGATTTTAAGATATGGTGATGCTTTAATTTCTAGTTCTAACCAAATAATAAAAGAAACAAAAAAATATGAGGGTTTCAGAAGTCCTAATGTTAACACTACTCCTAAGATTAACCATGCAAATGATGAAATACTTGGAATGGACCAATCCCTTAAACTAATTTTTGTTCGACCCAGGCTATACTTGAAATCTTATAGAAAATAGTGCAATCTTCTAAGGTGTTAAATATTTTTAGGTTGTAGGAATTCATTCAATAAGACTAAATGAATATCTACAGTTGAACTAAGCACATGAATATGAGGTACATGTTGACCTTGCACAACATTCCCACAATCAAGAAGCTTCCCAAAGTATGAACCAGGGATTGCTACAACACTCCAAGCATTAAATCACAAGCATTACTAACTAAACCTAAGATGTATTCAAAAAATTTCAAGCGATTTGAAAGATAGAACAAGAACCATGCAAGATTATTCAATGCAAGAGAAGGCACCAATAATAACACAATGTCTACACTTTGTATTAAATCATCACATTTGCAACAATTCCAGTCTATTACATCACTTGCTTGAAATGTAAAAACTAACTTCTAATCTTCTAACATGCTACTCTATTGCTAAATCTACTGATTACAAGTCTTTTGACTTAGTCTTCAAATTTTAATCAAACCTTTACAAATGAGGTAGAGTGTCATACTTATAGAAACATGCCTGTGTGAACTAGAGCTAGGGTTACAAATAAGCTCGGCCACCAATCAAATTGGCCCCGAAAGCCAGCAATAACTCACCATCCAACATTGAATGCAGCAAGGACCCCCATCAAATTGATCTGGGATCGTACAAAGTTAGGGGAATAGATCCTTGATCCATGCCCACCATCAATGCTCCACCTGCATGAACAACAACGTGCGCAAAACACCAAGAGGAACACAATCCACCGATTAGATCCGAGATGGGAAAAAGAATGACTCAGATTGAGTCATACCAGGTTGAGTCCACCATGTCACATCTTCCTGCCATTAATGGCCACCAAAAAAATCAACCTTGTGTGCAAGGATGGGTTTCGTCTGACAACATCTGTAAAGCACAGGACCACACTTGCAGACCTCGCCAAATCTTCAAAGTACACCCAACAACCCCAGATCGATCCAAATTGCATCCAAATGAGCCATCATTAATGCTCAATACATCATCAAAATCCAAGCAGGTCCATTAGATTTCCCAAGGCAAGAAAATCATGCACAAACCCAAGCGGAAGCGGAACCAAAAACTGGTGGAGGCGGAGACAAAATAGGGACAGGAACAGGAAAGGAAGGGAAACAAGTGGAAGCAGAGGTAGAGACAAAACCAAAATGAAAATGGAAGGAAGATAGATGGAGGTAGAAATAGAACCAAAACAAGAACGAAAGGAAGACAAACGGAGGCGAAAATGGAACCAAAATGAGAATGGAAGGAAGACAAGCAAAAGCAGAAACAAAACCAATCCCGAAGGAGGTGGAGGTGAAACAGGAACAAAAACCGAACCGTGAACTTTGCCAAAGTTCAAAGTTAAATTCCATCCCAGTCTCGACTCTAGCAAACGAAGGAAAAAGTGAAGCTAAGAAAACCTAAGGGAGGAAAACCAACCTGAAGGAAAAACACAGTGAGACAATAAAGACACGGAAGCGGGAAGCGGATCCGGAATGAGAACAAGAATCAAACAGTGAACTTTATCTAAGTTCAAAGTTCAACCCCATCTCGATTCCACCTCTGAAAAATGAAGAAAAAAGCAAAGCGAAGAAAACCTAGGGAAGGAAAACCAACTCGAAGGATGAAGACAAACAAAACAATGGGAGGCGGAGCCAGAACGGGAATGGAAACCGAACCGTGAACTTTTCCAAAGTTCAAAGTTAAGCTCCATCCTGGTCCCGCCTCTGAAAAAATGAAAGAAAAGGCAAAGCAAAGAAAACCTAAGGGAGGAAACCAACCCTTAGGACAAAAAAAAACAAAAATGAAGAAGAAAGAAAGAGAGCAAGAAGTGGAACTGGAACGGGAACGGAAATAGAACTGAGAACTTAGCCAAAGTTCAAAGTTAAGTCCCATCCCAGTTCCACCTCTGGCAGAACAAAAGGAACAAGGAAAACAAACGAAAACCTAAAGGAGGAAACCAACCCTTGGGACCCAAACAAAAAATACCAAGGGAGAAAATAGAAGGCAAAAGAAGACCACCCCAGAGAAGACATCCGCAAGACTCCAAAACCACTAGGAACTCAACACAAAGGCACCCACAACCAAGGAAAGCACCAAAGACCAAAAACCCAATATTTTCAAAGATAAGCATAGAAGAGAGGGAAAACCACATAAATGAGCCAAAAGGGTAGGCCAAGAGAGGGTCCCCACTTTCAGTGGGGCGTGTGTGCAAAACTGCATAACAAGCATAAGGGGAGAGCATACACACAATACTTTCTACCTTATGTTTACCTGAAACATTGATCTAATTAAATTGAAGAGATGCAAACAAAATTTATCCCTAAGATCACACTAAGTGTGAGGGGAGAGCATATGTCTATTGCACCCTTACAAGCATAGAAAACAAGTTAATTAACCCACTACTCTAATTTAGTGCCTAGATTAGTGGAAAATCAAAAAGTCTTGGTCAAACATCCTATAAAAACATAGATTGGTAGTTGATTATATTTGTCTTTGATGACCAAATAGTTGCACCACTTGTTAGTCCAAATGTTAGCTTAAAAAATGTAAAACTAAATGGAAGTGCAAATACGAAGGTGTACAAATAGAAAAATAGAAATTTTAACACTGAAAATAGAAGCGATGAAATGTACAAAATGATGCTTGCATTAGTCTAGAAACAGATAATGAAAATTTGGCCTAATTACTAATAATATAGCTACTTTTGATAAAAATACTAAAAATTATGACATTTTTCCAAATGATTAGCTAAACAGAAATAGCCAAAATATTGAAATAGCACCAAAATAGTTCAGACTAATTAGCCTAGATGGAAGCACTGAAATAAACAAAATAGCACTTTTGTTTGAAGACCTAGTTGACACAAGTTTGAGAAATATAGCACAAACAACATAAAACATAATATTTCTACTCTATTTCTCCTGAAAAAGAAAGACAACATATAGTAGCCTAACTTCCAAGGTCCTAGTAGTTGGTTCTCAACTGTTTGATGTCACTCAATTGGAAAATGCAACTGTAATATTCAAGGGGCCTTTGCTAGTGATAAGGATTACAAACTATATCAAATTCATCAATCTATGTTTAATGGGGGGGTATAAATAAATAGAAAAAGGATAGATCAAGGCACAAATCAGTAAAACATGAAAAAAATTCTATATAATCTAGACATATATTCTCAACAATGAGTGTTCCTTAATAGATCAAAACCATAACATGATGCAACTCACAAAACAATCCATACCATTGCATAAATTCACAATGCTTAATTTAATAATCACAACCATTCATCAAAATACCACAAGATTCAAAACAAACTCCTCATTCATTGCCAATAATATAGATCAACAAACATATAACAATTCCATTAATAGACAATTTAATGAAATAATCTTTAAAATATGGTTTCCCCTATTGATTCACATCAAATAAGAAACATGTATGGACAACAAACTCACTAGCATACAAACCGATTATGGTTCATTAACCTCATCCAAGAAGTTCAATTCCAACATAAAATTGTATAAAAAGTGTATCTAAATTAAACATGAACTTTAAAAAAAGTATCTTTGCTCAAAGCTATAAAATCCTATTTTCTATTATCAGGTGGCTAATTCTACTTCCATCAGCTAACCTTTACAACATGGAGCTCAAAAGTACATATAGACATGCTACACATAAATCCCTCTCAATCAAAAATTTAGATCCACTAATTAAGGAATCGAAACTGCATCAAGAAACTAAACTAACTAATCTTCAGTTCAAAGGTTGATTGCCCTTTTTTGCAAAATATTATGCCCAAGAAAAGAGACAAGACTGGCTGATGAAAATATTTAGTTCAAAGGTCGATTGCCCTATAAAGTAGGAGAGAAAAGGGGAAGTCATGTGCCCAAAATAGAACATTTTTTTACCAACTCAATCTTATGTTTTTTGCTCAAGAATATATTCATCATAGATGGAGAACACTTGTTGAAGGATGTCCACATCAGGCCCATTGACCCAGTTGTCTTCAAATTTTATTCTTTTCAACTCTACTAAGCCAAATTCCTAGATATCTTTCAGTTTGGTCAACTCCCTCCTAGCAGATTTCACCTCCTCTTTAATATCCATCAATCTATCCAACAATAAATCCTCTCCATCATCTTCTTTCTGCATGACCTGCTGAATATGTTGTTCCATTTCTCCTTCAATTGATCCAAAGGCATGCCTTATTTAACCAGTATGTCTACATTGACTAAAATAGCCACTACAACTTCTAATTCATCAAGCTACTCATTCAAGTCTTTACTAGAATCTTGAATTTCATTCCTATGTTTATATATGAAGTTAGACCTAAATCGGATTATGCTTGAGGCCTTTTCCAAGAAATCTGCATTATCTTCTTCGAGGATTGATTGCTCTAGAAGAGTTGATTTTGGAAACTTATCGATATATTTAATCTTATGAACATACCCCCTATATTCTTCCTCCTGTTCTCCTAGAGTTTCAGTATGATGACCCATTTCTTCTATCAACTCAAATATTTTTTTATGGATTTCAAAATTGTTTACTAGCACTTCACCCACTTCCTGATTAAGCTTGTCAATTCATCTATCTAGCATCCTAGACTTACTCCCCATTTGTACTAAATCATCAACTTCTCTTTTGCTGAGTAAGACTGAAGTTTCCAAGGTAGTAGCTTGTTGGGACCTGGGAGTGGAAACATCTCTTAAGAAACTATACAATTGATCCAATTGAGCCTTAAGATCATCCTCTATTTGTTTATCCCTGATCATCCTAGACTTCATGGAGGAAGGTACAACATCAATAAGATTCATTTGTTGATTCCTTGTAGGACTCCCTAAGTTGACTGTACTTAATTGATAATCAGTCACTTGAATATCTTTCCTATCCTTGTCCACCACCAAAATTGCACATTCAACAATGATCTCTCCTGCCTTTGTGAGCCTTGTGGAATGAAGAACCCTGGCCTTTTTCTTTGGTCTTTCCTTTATTATCTCCTTCATCATTTCTTCCCAATTAAGAGGCTATGGTGGAGCTATCTGCTTGTTCTCAAGATCCATCTTTAACCATTTATGAGCACTAGGAGTGGTAGAAGATAGTGGCTGCAATAAAGTAGCTTTAGGTTGAGAATCGACCTCCTACACATTTTGTTGTTTCTTTTCTGCACTCTCTTGTGCAACCCTCTTGGCCTCTTCCTTATCCTTCTACTCCTGCAACCTTTTATCTTCTCATTCCTTTTTCAAACGTTCTTCCTCTAACCTCTTTTCTTCAAGCAATTTATCTCTCTCTCTCCAAGTCTTTGATATTGTCGCATGCTTTCTTTTCCTTTTGTTGTTGCTTAGCAAGATCTTCAACATATTTTTCCTTTTGCAAGCATTCTTCTTTCTCCCTTTTCTTATAGGCCTCTTCAACAATTTTAAATTTAGCCTCAAGGGATTCCTTTGTATTATTTGTCTAGCCTTCTCTTCTTCAAGATCATGGATCCTTTGTAGAATTTATAACTTGCCATTCTCCTCCTTTACTCTGAGCTCCTACTCCTTTTGTTGTTCTTTCTTGGCCAACTCATCAGCTTTCTATTTTGCCTCTAATTGTTGTTATTGGAGTAATACATCAGCTTGTTCCTTTGCATCCATTTCCTATTGTTTTTCCAATGCTTCAACTTGTGCTTTGGAATCCGAATCTTGTTGTTTTTGCAATGCTTCAAATTGTGCTTTGGAATCCGAATCATGTTGTATTTGCAATGCATCATCTTGTTCCTTTGCATCTAATTCTCTCTTATCTTCTTCAAACATTGTCCATTGGTCATCCTCTATCAAAACATGCTCAATTCCTACATCCTCAATTTCATCAATATGTGCCTCCTCCAGTGTCTCCTTATCCGACAGATTATCCTTAGAGTCTATCTCTACATCATGGATTTTCACCTCAAGACCCTTTCCCTTTAAAGTTTTAGCTTCCTTATGGAGAGTTCCCCTAGGAATTTCTCCACTTGACTGCTCTGTAGGAGGGGGATGAGTAGAAGACTCACCTACAACTGATGTTGAGGCCACAGGTCCTATTGGGACTTCTTCTTCATGTGCTTCAGATAGATTTTGAGTCAGAACTTCAAGTTCAAATTCCTCCATATTAGGAGGGAAGAATTCCAAGGGCTCCTTAGGAGGAATTCTTCTTTTCATCCTCTCATACCTTTGAGTGGTACCTGCACCTTTCCTTTTCTTGGAAGTTTGACCCCCAGGCTCCTTGGTTCTTAGCACGACCCATTGGATGCTTCTATCCAATACTGGCCTTGTTATCTTTTTAATATCTATGGTCTCCTCTACACCCTAATCTACAGGATCCAAGTTCTTGGTACCTATATTTTTTACCTCATATTGGGGATCCAAAACCACCCCATCATCTGATAATTTTTTAGGAATGTCCACCTTGACCCCATACTCCACCATGAGTGGGATAGGCAACCTTTCATAATTTATTTTCCTCAAGTCATACTCATCTTGAAGATCACTCCAAAAGTCCTCTAATAGATAGAAGTGTTTATCAAAAATAGAAGCACACAAAGCGTTCATCTTCTTCTTTGGATCAAATTGCTTCCTAATAGTGTACAAGCCCAACTTCAGATACATCAATTCATTGCAAACAGCCTTAGCTCCCACAAGGTGTGGACAACTATATTCACCCAAAGTCATGGGGAACTTATGACAAATGGGCTTATGCTTTTTGCTAAATTTAGAATTAACCCCCAAAGCTTGATAAACGAACTCCATTAAAACAATCCTATTGTTGCAGCATCTAGGGAGTAGGTGAGGGTGACCATCAAATCTAGCTAGCCTCAATAAGTAAACTTGGGGTATTGGATAAACCAATATCACCACTCTGTGATGAATGCCATGGCCTCCTAGCTCAATCTATATCCTGCATCTCCCGTAAGCTGGTTAATAATAACATATAAAAATGCATCATTAACCCTTCTGTAATGCAGTTCAAAAGTCTGCAAGGTGAGCTGATCATAATGATTTCACACCTTGTTTTGTCCATCAACTTCTCCCAAAATCCCCACTCTATTTAAACCTAGAAAAATGCCTCTTCTTGTTGCTACATAAATGACATAACAGGTCATGAAGAAACTATTGGTTTCTCTCACTCTAATCATTTGGTTGTGTATGCTTTCAGACACAATCATGGGCCAATCAATTTTTTTCTTACCATCTAGGATTGTCTGAATGAATGGAAACATACATTCTTTAAATTGAAGAGAATCCCTTTTCCCAAACACTTTGGATAGGCTCCAACTGTTGTCATTATTAATTTAGGACAATGGATTGATAGAGGAAAAATAGTAATATGAGCCAAGCCAGATTCAACTATTCTTTGGGTCCTCCTTGTTATCTCTTCAAAAAAATGTTTCTAAGTACAATTCCTCACAATGGAATGGACCCAGGTTGGTTACAATTATGTCTGCCCAATCAGAATCCACTTTACTAGTAGTGATGGAAAGACCCTGATGATTATACCTCAAGGTATAAGGGAGTTGTACTGGCTTAACCTTTTTAGGCTTTGCTCCTAGTTTTGAAGTCTCTACAGGTTGAATCCTTTGAGAAGCCTCACCCGATGCTCCTGAAATCTTTTAATTTCTGCAACAAAACCCAATATTAGATCCATAAGAAGTATGAAAAACTAGGTCAGAGATCTCAACTTTCATATACATCGGAGGCGAGACTAGGCAAAAGACATCCCTAGAAAGCTTTTAAAACACCATCGGGGTTGAGATTGGAATGAACATTAAACTCTCAACAAACCATATAGCGGGATCGAGGACAGAGTTAAAATAGTAACTGGGACCGAGATTAGAATGGAAATCAAACTTGATACAATGAAGAAGTTTCAAATTTATATCCTGTTCCGCTTCCGCTTCTAATAGAGTGAAAGATATTTTGATAATTTATAATTCATCGAAAGCAGGCTTGGAGACGGATCTGAAATCCATTGCAAAGAAAGGTTTGAGAATAGAATTAATCCTAGATCCAACTTTGGTTAAAACAAACATGATGTCATTAGAAATTCCGATAGTAGAATGAATGACATTATGGCCCAAAAACAAGGTCACCTGACAAGCCAAGGAGGCTTAAAATAACAGTACTAAACCATCTCCCATATGACCAAGGGGAAACACAACAACTAGGGAATGATTTTAAAACTAATCAGAGACATGCAAAACCATAGTTCATTAAAAACCTTCGACTTAAACAATTAGGGCACAACTTAACCCTACTCAAAATGAACAAGTTGACATGCAAAAGGATTGGTAGGTAAAGTAACAGATCAAAGAACACCATAAAACCATGTAGAAAATGATTGACACCCAAAAAACCTAGGGCATAATGGTACGTGCATGAAGAAAACATGAAAATGATTGTTGCAAAGAAAAAACAAATGAGAAAATGACAAACAGTTAAATAAAACAAAAACAAAAAAAAAGATAAAGGAAACAAAAGAAAAGAAAATAAAACAAGCAAGGATTCGAATGAAAAGAGTCATGAACCCCACGAAGAATGGTAGACCAAACAAGCACAATGAATGGCAACAAATAAAACAAAGAACAAAAACCCTACCTCAAAAATAAATCCAACAGGCTAGCCTTTGATGTGATTTCACGCGTAAAATGCTTGACCTCCAATTGAATCATGCTCCCAAATGCTCTACCTCAACTCTAGTTCAATATTACTTGTTAAAAAATAATAATAACCAACACATTAACCTTAATTAAGGTTAAAAATCCAATTTCATATGTGGGAGGTACTTGTAATTAATGCCATTAATGCGGCAGGTCGGATGCATAATCGCAGCGGGAATGGGCACAAAACTATTGCACGACTGAAGTAAAGTCAGACAACAACAAGAAAGGAAGGAGCGAAAATGGAATGAGAACCAGGTTTGGAAAATTTGTCCAAGTTCCAAGTTTGGTTCCAGTTCCGGTTCCGGTTCTTCCAACAACAAAGAAAAGGAAAGAAAGAACCAAAAGGAAACACCGAGATTGAAACAAGGTAAACAACATCGATCCCAAGTCCAAACAAACAAACTAGAAAGGAAGAGGCAGAGGCAGGATGAAAACAAGTTTGGAACTTTGTATAAATCCCAAACTTAATAACCATTTTGGCTTCGGTTACGTGAAAGGAAAACAAGATAGACCAAAGAGACCAACAAAGAGATGAGCGGGATTGGAATCGGGAAGAAGTCGGGGAATGAAACTCAAAACAAGTTTCAAATCCGGATTTGATTTCGGTTCCGACTCCGACAGAACAAAAGAAAACAAATTGTTGGAAGAAAGAACAACTCCAAAATTTGTTGAAAAATAACCAAGGATAGAAAACAAAAGAGGGGGACCCATTTTGACCAAGGAAAAATATGGGGTGATTATGCAAGGCATAACACTAATTACTAATAATATAGCTATTTTTGATAAAAATACTAAAAATTATGATATTTTTCCAAATGATTAGCTAAATAGAAATAGCAAAATTTTTGAAATAGCACCAAAATAGTTTAAACTAATTAGCCTAGATGGAAGCACTCAAATAAACAAAATAGCACTTGTGTTTGAAGACCTAGTTGTCACAAGTTTGAACAATATTATGATTCTTTGCTAAATATGTTCACCAAGAGTGTAGGTTACTATTAAATTCTTGATTAATAAACTATGCTAGAATAGAAAATAAATAAACTTCTATGCTAAAACAAAGATCCTTTCTGGAAAATGAATGCACAACAGGTCACTGTGCAAGCATTGCAGATCACAACACAGGCATAGGAACACAAGCATCGAAACTTTGAACGTGGGCTTCAAATTTTTTTGCATGGGCGCAAAAAGATAGTTCCTTACAAAAAATGAAAGATTGTTTGTCTAGTTTACTCAAGATGTGAATTATTTTCCCTTTTAAGGTTAATTTTAGAACCCAAAAAAATGTGAGGTGATAGCTAGTGATCTTGTTTAAAACCTATGTAGATTTTTAGATTGGGGTTATTTTTATCTTTCCCTTTAGTGTGATGATTGTAGTTGTAGCAAAAAAAAAAAAAAATCTAAATATATTGGTTGATGATAATAACTAAAACAAGCTCAAAATCCTAATGAAGAGCCAAACAAAAGCCTAGAACACTAAAGAAACCCTGCAAAAAACCAAAAATTGTTAGGAAAATAACTAAATAAAAGTCTGAGAACACGGGAGGCAAATCCTTGGACATAGGCATGACGAGTTGACATGAAGGCACTATAAGTTTGAACATGGGTACAACAATCTCAAATGAAGGCACTACAGGTCATGACAGAAGTGTCGAAAGTTGTCACAAAAGTGTGATTCCATGGTGTCTGAAACCTGCAAACTTTGAAATCATACAAATTTGATAACAACTGTTAGTAGGGATGTGGGTCCCACCAGGCATGCCAAATGTGGAAGGGTTAGAATTTAATACCAAAAGCATAAAAAATTAAGGAAATGCATCAAATTGAAAGTATATCCTTATACCTTTGATGACCCTCAAGATTGAGCTCAAGAAGCACCATATTCTTGTTGGATTTGCTCAAGTATGGATGTGGATTTCTCACAAGATTCCACCAACATAATATTTTCCAAATTCAAGATGGAGAAATGAGAGGATGAAGGCCCAATTCATAGAAAATTGGAGAGGTAAATGGAGGGCTAAGATTGAAAGTTGATGAAGGGCTAGGATTGCTTAAAAATGTGATGCATGGATCAAGAGTTTGGCTTATTAGAATTGTGACAAGTGTCACAATTAGGTGCAAGGAGAGAGGTGAGGTGTGCTCAGACATGTGTGAGCACACCTTGGGATGACAAGTCATGAAATTTTGGGGGTTATGTGTAAGATAGTGGAGGTAGGTGAGATTTATCTCATTAATGAGACAAGATGAGGGGGTTGAGAATGAATTTTAAATTAGAAAATAATGGTAATGATGGGGTTAGGGTGGCTAATTAGTGATTAATTAGTTTAATAGGATAGGTGGAGTTATTAAACCATGAGTTTATTAACTTAGGTGGAGTTAATAGTTAGAGAATGGGATAATGAGGGTTAGTGGGTTAATTAATTAATTAACACAATTGGGATTAGAAGCATAGGGGATTTTAATGGGATTAGTTAAATAATGATTATTTAATTGATTTGAAGAACTATAGTTTTAGAGGGTGATATAATTAATTTAATAAAATATTTAATTAATTATAAGAGGAAAATGGATTAATTAATTAAATAAATGTATTTAATTAATTAAAAGCGAAGAATGGGTAAATTAATTAAATAATGTTATTTAATTAATTAAGAGGAAGTGATGTTAGATTTAGGGTGATAACACTACCTATCTTCTACATGATTTGATATGGGCCATAATATTTTGGACACAACTTGTTATTCTTTGACTATTGCTTTAGTGAAATTTTCTTGTAAGGTTGCAATATCAAGGAAATCCAATCCCTAACTTAAAAAATTCTTTCACTATAGTGTTGGTTCGCCTACTGCTTTATTCAATCTTATGCCATTGATAAATTCTCTTTAAGTCCTATAAGAATTTTTTATTGATGAAGCAAGTGGTGCTCCACAACATGAAATCTTGGTGACACCTCCAATGATGATGTGATGTAAGAAGGATGGTATCCATATAATACCATAAATAGAGACATTTTTTTTCTACACACCAAGATATTGAAGATCATGGTTTCTTCAAGTAAGATTTATAGAATGAGACAAAAGATAAATCAAAAGTAAAGAACAATTGGCAAAAAAAATCAAAGCCATCATATCTCTTTCCAAAGAGATTGAAATTTTTATCTATGATTGTGTCTATTGTAGGAATGCTATATCCAATAAGGCAATGATTTTGGATGTTGAATTAAACATTTTAGGCAATTGGTATATAGGTGGTGTGTTTGTTTTGGTGATGATTTATGCTTAAATTTTTTCATGAATATTCTAGGTTTCTATGATTGTCATATTTTATTTTATTTACTTTTTCAAAGATGAGTGTGTTGATAGGTTTATTATGGGTGATGATTTTATTGTGGATGCGTGAGTTATGTTGATTTTTTTGTTTAATTTTTGGAATATGTTATTTTTTAGGGAATTTGTCAGTGTATTTGAGTTTGTTTTTGAACTTTTTTGGAATTTCTAATGTTTTTGGATTTTTAGAATATGTATTATTTTTCAAATTTTTTGGACTTTTGGAATATTTAAACATTTTTGGATTTTGAAATATTTGAATGTTTTATGGATTCTAAACTATTTGGATGTTTTTCGATTTTGGAATATCTATTTTTTTTTGGATTTTCAAATATTTTAATATTTTTGGAATTTAGAATATCTAAATGTTTTAATATTTTTTAGTTTAAGGTAATGAAAAAGGATCCAATCCAATTACTAGGTTTAGGAAAATTCCCCCAATTAGGTGTTGACCATTTTATTATGAACTAAGTGGAATGATCCTATGATAATACTAGGTGAGATGAATAACACTAGATACTCATAAATTACCAAGCTATGCTAGGCAGATATGGATGGAATGTGTTGGTGATTTTTCTAGTACACCTCAAGGAGACTCTAGAAGGTAGCCAACCTTCATCATTAAGAATCCTATAGATGAAAGGCCATCTTGACGGGTAAAGGGTTTTGAGCCTTTGACCCCTACACTTTAGGCTCTGTGGGACCAAGGAGGGTATTTCCAAATTAAGTTCACAAGAATTTTATTATAATGGTGAATGATTCTACATAGATGGGTTCCCTTCTTATGCAAATATAAAACATTTAGTAAAAGTATGGCTTACATTCACAATTAATCATTCATTTTCTAGGAACAATGTATTATTTTGGGCTTACACCTCAAAATTGATAAAATTTAATATAATGTTGTCATTATTGTGAATCCAGGACTAGGTATTTTGGGTACTTCATTAGATTACAAGAATTTACAGAGAACAGAGCAATGCCTCATCAATTGGGAATGGATTCAAGCATATGATAGTCAGTAATGCATAAATCAGCTAACCATGAAATTAGTGGCTTATTCTCATAATGCCTTACACTATGAAAACTATCAGTTCCTAAAACACAACTTCTTATCAAAATCTTGAGCAATTTCTTACAAACCTACAATTCCCTTCAAGTATTTTAATTAACCCCTTAGGCCAAAACAAGAACAAAATCATACATTCAAATAATCATTGAAAGACAAGTGAAAAGACACTTGGTTTTCCATTTATAATATTGTAATAAGCTTACAGGAGAGCATATGCTTCAGTTTTACAGATTTTTTCAATATCAACAATATATGCAAAACTATTCAAGAGTATCATATACAAAACTTATACCCAAGACAATACCCTAGCACACCCTATATACATTCTGTATTGCTTTAATTTTCTATATTTTACATAAGCCATTTTTGAACCCAAAATTGATGACCCCTTATAATGAGCCTTGAAATCCCTTTTACAAGCCAAGGGAGCGACAAGAAAAGGGCTCATTATAGTTACATTTATTGATAATTTCGAAGTCATTTCACCTTGTGGGGTTTCATTTTTGAACCGTTATATTTTCATTTACACATCATGGGAAAGAAAAAGGTAAAAGGAAAAAAGAAGCACCAAATCATTAGTCGGAGGTGCCACACAAGCCTTCCAAAAGGAATCACCATCATAATTCGCACATCACCAAAAAATGAGAGAAGTCGCCATCAATACCAGTAGCCAAAAACCTCTGAACCAACCACATCAGAAATACACATCACCACACCAAGAACCAAGTACCACCAAGAAAGACACATGGGTGTCATCCAGCCTTGTCAATCGCCGAATGAACACCCTCACTAGGCCTCTTCACAGAGAGTGGAGTTGAAACCACCACCTCATCGTTTGAGTTGGAATATGACACCAAAGAAATAGGTTAATGGCCAACACCAAGGATAACTCTTTTAGCCTCCTCCGAAGAGCTATCACTAATTATGACTAGGGATATGGGTTTCTCTGAGAAAACCCTAGGGTCTACATCTATTCTCATTAATTATTTCACAAACACCTCAGACCCTTTCCCTTTAAACTTGACCAATTCTTCTGAACAATTCCTTGCTTGGAGATTGTAGGAACTTATAACTACAATTTCCCCAACCCTCTTGTGAGCACTCCTCTTAGCCTTTGGGATAGTTGGTGCCTCTAGCACTATAATTTAACTTTAAGCTCATAAACCAATGGCTCCTGCAAGTTAAAATGTCATGACCTACGCACTGGTGTAGAAGAAGAACTTAGTCAACTCATCTTGTATGCATTATGAACCCCATGCTAGATATGTTAGAAAAATGCTAGCTATAGCCCCTAGAAAAAACCTATGTGTAGAAAATGCGAGGTACACCAGCACCATTTACAAAAAAGGTCACCAAAATTCTGTAGGACCAACACATGCATTACTACGCCAATGCACCACCTTGGTAAGAATTTACCAGGCAGCAAAACTTACTACCCCAACACCTGTGAGAATTAGCCAAAGGAATTGAAAGAAGAAAACAAGTAAACAATCTATAGGACAATATTCATTAAATAGATGAACTCAAGGAATGCTACAACTAATCACCACCCTGGTTCACTCACGTGACTAAAAAAATCAATCACTTTCATGCCACATCTTAGCTATCGATCGCCATGGATTAAAACTCGATCAATGAGGATAATTAAGGATCGCCACTTGCTTTATTAGTCATACTTAGAAAAAACAAAGAGGTTCTTTAAAACTACCATGTATTTGATAGTATCCTAACTCCATCATCCTTGGCATGCGCGTTATCGATCTAGACAATCACGAGTAAATCTGAGCCACAAACTTAAATACATTACTCATCGCTAGTTCATCCTTCCCACAAGATTCTCATTAGGTGATAGCACCAAGGCTAGTTATGAGTTTCCACATAAATCCTTGAGTGCCATACGTGTCATTCATCGTGCATTGTGTGTTTTCCTTTCATAGACCAATGTCAACTAGTGAAGCGTTACACCTCAATGACGGAACACGGCCTAGGCATCAGCAGTCATGATTTTCGCTTCAAACTACATAAGACAATCGATGATAGTTAGAGATGTAGCGATGGGTCAAAATTTTGACTGCATCACTTGTCAGATGTTACCTTCCCATAGAGACAAATGAACATGCGAGGGACTATAGGAAACTGATCAAAAGGAAAAGAAAAGACGTCACTCATTGTGGGCTACACAAGGAAATTGGAAAGCCAACAAGCAATGGGTGATGCACAACTCAAAACCCAACTTAAAAAGAACTTAGAGCATGCGCACCAAAGGTTGGTTTAAGAGGGATCACCTAGTCATGGCGGGAAGAAAATGAAGGGGCTGGTGAATCCACGAGACTCAAGGCCATGAAGGATTAAGAAGAGATCAAGAGACAAATACAATCGTTCAACTCAAAAATAGAAGCCCAAAGACCAAACAAGGGTGCGAACATGAATAACTTGTAAAACCTCAACCCTAGGGCAATGACTAATAGGGCTTAGTCACAAAAATTAGTGGAACCAAGAAAATTTTAGGGGTTCCACCAGAATGGAAAATAAATTATAGATGATAGATGGTGTTCACTACACATGGCACCTATTTGCTAAGTTTTCACCAAGTTACTTGTCCTAAAGTGCCACCAAAGTGGTTTCACTAGAGGAAATTTTTTATCTTACTATTTTTTCCTTTTTTCCTTTTTTTCCTTTCTTTTAATTTTAAAAACAATAATGTATATTTGCCATGTTTTCAATATGGTACTTTCCCAAGGCACCACTAAAGTGGTTTTCAACATTAGATGGATTATTTATCTTTACTTTTTTATTTATTGGGATACTCTAATGGGTTAAGCATGGAACTGCTTGAGGTTAATAGTATTGATCACTCTTATAAGGGCTCACCTTTAGATGTTGCTAGTTGATAGGAACTTAAGCCATAGCTTGCTATGACTACAAATGGTCCTAACCAATTTGGTTCAATTTTTCCCTTATTTTCTTGATCTAATTAATTCTTCTAATTTTCCTTAAGGACTAGATCACCTACTTGGAATTTTTATTTCTTGGTCCTTTTGTTAACTTTAACGAAGATAATTTTGCTGGGCCTACAAATAATTTAGTGCACTAAGAAGTCTTTCATCTAGTAATTCTAGCTCATGTAATTTGGATACTTAATAATCTTTTTTTTTCCGAGATGTCACAATGAAACCTTCAAAGAAGAAAGTGGACCTTGATAGGCAAGATTGCCTCAATGTCATAAATTGGGGAATATGGTCTAGCACCAATAGGAATTTGTATACTAGTACAATAAGCCCATAAGGCATGATTAAGTTGGAGGTTCTAGTCATGGCCAACAACATTAACTATCTTCTTTAGGATATTTAGGATGGTTTTGTTAGAAACTCTAGCTATACCATTTACTTGGGGGTAGTATGGTGTGGAAAAGCGGTGTTGGATATGAAATTGGGAATAAATACTTTGGATGTCCTAGTTTTTTAACTATGTACCATTATTTATGTTGATGTCAAGAGAGACACCATGCCGATAAATTAAATAGTTTAGGATGAACTTAGCTATTTTGTTTTCAGTGATATAGGTGAGTGTTATGGCTTTTATCCAATTCGTAAAGTACTCAGTGGTGGTAATAATGAGCTTATGACCATTAGATGAGGTGTAGGAAATATTTCTGATAAGTTTAAGTCCCCATTGTGAAAATGGCCATGGTGTAGTAATAGGTTACAACTCTTGTGCTAGTGTGTGAATAAGGTTGACATGTTGTTGGCATTGTAAACACTTCTTAGAAAATTGGTGTGCCTATTGATCTATCAAGGTACAATATTATTATGTACTCAATGGCCTTTTAGTAAGGGAAAAGACACTAGAATACAACCCCAAACACCTTCATGTAACTCACATAGGTTAATTTTTTCCTCTTTCAAGTTAAGAAATATAAGTAATGTACCATCGAGACTCTTTCATTATAGGGTGTCACCAAGAATGGTGAAGTGAGATGATCATTATATAAAGGTTTTATTTACGTTTTTGGTAAGGTTACATGGTATGGTACCATTTTTAGGTAAATGTGAATATCATGTTACCAAGGGGAATTAGGACCAATAATTTTGCACATAAATTTAGATTTAGGGACATTGAACTTGGTAGAAACCAACAATTTCTCGAGAAGAAACTCACACTTTTGACTATTACGAGGCATGTCTAGGAGAGATCCAATACTCATCATGTTGGATGTTGTGGTTGTTTTCTTGATAGGTGGTGTTCATTGATGCCAACACTTTTAGCATTAATGTCTTTAAGACTGTATATGTTGAGGATATTGAGAAAATTGTAATAAAATATGTTGCAAGTTGTCTGTGAAGCAGTGAAGATCAATATGATGGAAATTTTAGTATGTTGATGGTGAGAAGTTGCAGATTAAAGGGTTTGTTTTCATGTCTATCTAGTTTATCCACCAAAATTTTCAAAGGTTTGCATGAAGATGTCAGGAAGATATGAGTTTTTGTGCTCTGAAAGTTATTTTGTTACTATAGTTGATGTTCCTAGAAGAAGATAATGTGATTTTGGTAATTTGAGTTGTTGTGAATTCTCTTGTGTTTTTTTTGGATGTTTCTAGATCACGCTCTATTTTTTTTGCACATCCGCATTGATCGTTGTAATCACGATCGGTGATTTTCTCTTGCATGTTCATTTTTTTCATGTTCATGGCTGACAGGGTGATTGTAGCATGTTGTGGATCTTTGAGGAATAATTTTTGAAGTTGTTTTGTGTTCGAGGATATTATTTTGGGTCTTCACTATGTTGTGACTAATCTTGGTAGATTCAAATTAATAATCTTTATTGTTTTGGGCTGACAGTTTGTATTCATTTTATTATTTTGTTGAAGCTGACATGTAGCGATGTAATTTCTTGTTGTGGATATATATAAGTGATTTTTTCTTCATTTGAATGTGTGTGAAAAAGAAGTGTGCATGAATATTGTTATAAATATTTCGAAGGTAGAGAAAAGTGTGAAGAAGAGTGAAGAAGAGTGAAGAAGAGTGAAGAAGTGTTCATGTGCTTAACTATAACTACAGGCATTAGCAGATGCTACTTTCTCAGTTCAAAATCTGTATAGTTGTAATCTAAATGTTTCTGTAAGACAGCGAGTCTTCCTTTGTATTTGAGTAGTGAGCTCTAGGAAATGTGCCTGAATGCATGTGCATTCCCCATTTATTATTCTTATAATTTTAATAGGGTATAAACTTGTGGATTGACCTCCATCATGGTTTTTCCCCTAACAGGGTTTCCATGTAAAAATCTTGATGTTATGTGTGTTTCTGATGTGTTATTGATTTATGTTTTCATGGTTATTAATCAGATCTGAGAATAGGGGTTAATAAATTTAATAAGTTTAAAATTTTGTGACAATTGATTCACCCCCCTCTTAGTTGTTTTCCCTTATGTTGACAACAATTGGTATTAGAGAAAGTTCCTTGGAAGAAGTTTAGCAACTTGAGGTGATCTGGGATGGTGAGATATAAGAAGGATAGTCTGAGATTTGATGGAACAAATTATGCTTTGTGGAAGACTCGAATGGAGTGTCATCTTAGATTCATTGATGAATCCTATTGGAGCATTACAAGTAATAGGTATGTTATTCCTCAAAATGGTCCTACTACTACTACTAAGATTAGGGATGTTGAATACAATATCAGGGCTAAGGAAGCATTGTTGAGTGCTTTGACTGATTTTGAGATGACAAATGTTATGGATTTGAAGATTTCTTATGAGATCTAGAAAAAAGTTGAAAACTTTGAATGAAGGTGATGCTAATGTGAAGATTGATAAGATACAAAGTCTGAAAGGGAAATGTGAAATTTTGAGAATGGGTGATGATGAGAATATTACTTCTTTCATGCAAAGAGTGAATGAACTTATGTGTTGCATCAGTTGTGCTAGTGGATAGTTGGATGAATCAGAGATTGTTGATAAAGTGCTTAGATCCTTTCCTAATGCATACAAATTCAAAGATACGACTATTGATGAGCTTCAGACTGTGACAAATGTAACCAAATATATGTTGATTGGTAAACTTACTACTTTTGAGTTGAGTGAATTTGGTGATGCCCTTCCTAAGATAGAATCTGCATTCAAAGCAACTACCTCCGGAAGAGATAAGCAGAGATATGATCCAGGTAAAATTTCTTCTAGAAAGGTATTCAAGTATGAGGAAGAAATGAGATAGATTGAAGAAGAAGAGAGAGAATTGGATGAGCTTGAAGCACTTATTGTCAAAAGAGAAGCCAGAGGACAAGGTAAGTATAAAGGAAAGTTTTCTATTAAATTTTTTTCTTGCAATAAGATAGGTCATTTTGCTTCAAGGTTTCTGGAAAGAGTTCCTAAGTCAAAACCAAACAAGCCTAAGTTTCAAAAGAAGTGTTATTATGCTACTTATGAATGTGTGATAGATGATGAATCTAATAAAGGGAATGTAAGTGAAGATGAGTTTTTGTTTATTGCTATCAAGGAAAATAATCATGTTTCTACTAAATATGTTACTTGTACAAATGTGGAGAAAGCCCTAGTTGCTCGAGTTGAAGAGAAGGATGAATGGGTAATTGATAGTGGATATTCTCATCACATGAAAGGTGATAAAATAAAAAATTTAAGCTTGGAAAAGTATGATGGTGTTGTAGTAATATTTGGTGATCACAATGGTGGTATAATCCATGGCAGAGGATGTATTTCTCTTGATGGTAAGAACAATACTGATGATGTCCTATACATTGAAGGTTTGAAGCATAATCTTTTAAATTTCAGATAGATGGTTATTAAGGGATAAAATCTTCAATTCAAGGATGGAAAGTTTAGAATATTGGGAAGTTTTAGAAATGTGATTGCTTCAGGTACAAAAATAAAAGGTAACATCTTTCACCTAAATGCTGCTAGTAAAATTTGTCTAATTGCTCAAGTTGATGAAAGTTGGTTGTGGCATAGGAGAATTTGTCATGTAAACTTTGACAATACTATCAAGATAAGTTCTACTCAAGTAGTGAGAGATATTCCTAAGTTGGTAAAACCTTCTAATGCCATATGCAAGGAATGCCAGTTAGGAAAGAAAAATAGAATTTCATTTCAGAGCAAACAAAATTGTTCAAATGAATTGTTGGAGCTTGTGCAAACTGACTTGTGTGGTCCTTCTAGATTCAAAAGTTTACAAGGTTACATGTATTTCATGTTACTTATTGATGATTATTCTAGGATGATGTGGGTTACTTTTTTAAGGGAGAAATCTGAAGCTCTAGAGAAGTTCAATATCTTTAAGGCTATGGTTGAGATAGAGACAGGTTTGAAGATTAAGTGTATGATATTAGATAGAGGTGGTGAATTCACTTCCCATGAGTTTAATTCTTTTTGTGAAGTGCATGGGATAAAGAGACAATTATCTTCACTACAGACCCCTCAGCAAAATGGAGTTGTGAAAAGGAAGAATAAGACAGTTCAAGATGTTGTTAGGACTATGATGCTAGAAGGAAATGTTCCTCATATCTATTGGAGAGAAGTTGTGAGTACTGCTATTTATATCCTCAATCGAGTAAAAATCAAAGGTGATAGGGTAAGACCCCTTTTGAGCTATGGTATGGTCATAAGACTACTATTAGATATTTCAAAATCTTTGGGAGTAAATGCTATATCAGAAGAGACAACGATATAGGAAATTTTGATGCTAAGAGTGATGAAGGAATCTTTCTTGGTTATTCTACTAAGAGTAAGGCCTACCACTGCTACAATAAGAGATTGAGGAAAATGGTTGAAAGTGAAAATGTTAAGGTTGATGAATACATTGCTAGAACATACAAAACCTATGGATATGATTCTAATGATCAAAATGATAGTACAAACAAAGGTCAGAATCCAAATCAATTTTAGATAATTTTGGTGAATCAAGAAGATCAAGAGGAAAGAGAAACTAGTGAAAGTGTAGAAGAGAGATCACAAGATCCTGAATTTCAAGAACATACTAAGACTCTAAGGTATGTGAGATTAAATCATTCAGAAAATTAGATTATAGGTGATAAGAACAAAGGTGTCCAAACTAGGAGAAGAATTGCAGAAGAATATTGTTTGATATCAAAGATTGAGCCAAGTAATGTAAATGAAGCATGCAAAGATGAACATTGGATTGAAGCAATGAAAGAAGAACTACAAAAAATTGAGAATAATAATACATGGATTCTTGTTCCTAGACCTAAGGACAAAAATGTAATTGGAACTAAATGGGTCTTTAGAACCAAGTTGAATGAGCAAGGTGAAGTTGTTAGAACAAAGCAAGATTGGTGTGTAAAGGATATTCTCAGATGGAAGGAATTGAATTTGAAGAAACTTTTTCCCTTGTTGCTAGGATTGAAGCTGTGAGACTATTTATTTCTTATGTTGCTTACAAAAACTACAAGGTTTATCAAATGGATGTCAATTCAACATTTCTAAATGGTGAATTGGAAGAAGAGGTGTATGTTGAGAAACTTGATGGATTGCAATTGACTGATCAGGGAGATATGGTCTTTTGGTTGAAGAAAGCATTGTATGGACTCAATCAAGCCCCTAGAGCTTGGTATGCTAGATTGGACAAGTATTTGCTGAAGCTTGGATTTAACAAAGGTACTGCTGATAGTAATCTGGATTTCAAGATTGATGTTGATAAAGATTTGACTGTGGAAGTCTTTGTTGATGATATCATTTTTGGAGGAGATGATGGTTTGTGCATGAAGTTTGCTGATGAGATGCAAAATGAGTTTGAGATGTCAATGATTGGAGAGATGAAATTATTTTTGGGATTGAAAATTACTCAGTTAGATAAAGGGATCTCTATATTTTAGTCCAAGTATGTGAAATAATTGCTAAAGAAGTTTGGTATGGAAGATTCAAAGCCAGTCGGTACACCCATGGTGACCAGATGTAAGTTGACAATAGATGATGATTCTCAGAAAGGAAAATCAGACTAGATACAGATCAATGATTGATGGATTTCTTTATTTGACTTAAACTAGACCTGATATCATGAATATTGTATGTATTATTGCAATATTTCAAGCCGATCCAAAGGAATCTCATGTGACTGTTGTGAAGAGAATTTTTAGATATTTGAAGGGAACAATTGATTTTTTTCTGTGGTATCCTAAAGATGATGATCTTACTTTGAGTGCCTTTACTAATGTTGATTGTGTAGGAGATGTGAATGATAGGAAAAGTACTAGTGGTGACACATTTTTCTTGGGAAAGAAGTTGATTTCATGGTTAAGTAAAAAGAAGAATGTCATTTCTTTGTCTACTGCAAAGGAAGAATACATTACTGCTGCTAAAAATTGTACTCAAGTATTGTGGATGAAGCAGATGTTGAAAGATATGAGAGTTATGTATGATGAGATTATTGCTATATTATGTGATAATTCAAGTACAATTAACATTTCTAAGAATCTGGTGCTGCATTCAAAGAACAAGCATTATTTTTTTCACTTTTTAAGAGAGAAGGTGAGTGAAAAGGAAGTTAGATTGGAGTATGTGCCTACTAAGGAAAAAATTGCAAACATTTTTACTAGGACATTGCCTAAGGATACTTTTGATTATCTCAAAGGGAAGTTATGGGTGATTACCCCTCCTAATCAGGACTAAGATGCATTGCCTTGCATCATTCTATGCATTTCACAGTCATATCTTGATTCAGATTAATGTTATGGTGGATGGTACTTAGGGGGAGTATTCGGATGATTCAAATATGTGGTTTAGAGCATGTGTGTACCTTTTTCATTGATTTCAAATGGGGAGAAGAGAAATGTGAAAAACCAAGAATTATCTGAGGAGAAGAAGTCATGAGAAAAGGTTCAGAACCTAAGGGGGAGTAAGTGATGAAGTTAGTTGTGTTGATGTTTTTTTTCACATCATGTGTTGCCATCAATGCCAAAGGGGGAGATTGTTGGATGTTGTGCTTTTTTTTATGATATGTGGTTTTCATTGATGTCAGCACTATTAACATTAATGTCTTTAAGACTATATATGTCAAGGATATTAAGAAAATTGTAATAAAATATGTTGCAAGTTGTCTATGAAGCAGTGAAGATTAGTATGATAGAAAGTTTAGTATGTTGATGGTGAGAAGTTTTGGATTAAAGGGTTTATTTTCAGGTCTATCTATTTTATCCACCAAAATTTTTAGAGGTTCGCATGAAGATTTGAGCAAGTTATGAGTTTACATGTTATGATAGTTATTATGTTACTGTAGTTGGTGTTCTTGGAAGAAGATAATGTGATTCTAGTAGTCTGAGTTGTTGTAAATGCTCTTGTGGTGTTTGTGGATGTATCTATATTGTTCTCTATCTATGTTGCACATCTGCATTGATCATTGTGCTCACGATCGATGATTTTCTCTTGCGTGTTCATGTTTTTAATGTTGATTGTAGCGTGTTGTGGATCTTCGAGGAATAATTTTTGAAGGTGTTTTGTGTTTGAGAATATTATTTTGGGTCTTCACTATGTTGTGGCCAACCTTGGTAGATTCACATTAATAATCTTTATTTTTTTGGGCCAACAGTTTGTATTAATTTTATTATTTTGTTGAAGCCAACATGTAGCGATGTAATTCCTTGTTGCGGATATATAAGCAATTATTTCTTCATTTTAATGTGTGCAAAAAAAAGTGTGCACGAATAATGTTATAAATATTTCAAAGGTAGAGCAGAGTGTAAAGAAGAGTGAATAATAGTGAAGAAGTGTTCATGTGCTTAACTAGAACTATAATCTAGCATTAGGAGATGCTACTTTCTTAGTTCAAAATACGGATGGTTGTAATCTAAATATTTTTGTAAGATAGTGAGTCTTCCTTTGTATTTGAGCAATGAGCTCTAGGCAATGTGCCTGAATGCATGTGCATTCCCCATTTAATATTCTTATACTTTTAACAGGGTATAAACTTGTGGACTGACCTCCACCGTGGTTTTTCCCCCAACAAGGTTTCCACATAATTTTTTTGGTTTTATGTGTGTTTTTGATGTGTTGTTGATTTATGCTTTCATGGTTATTAATCAGATTTGAGAATTGGGGTTAATAAATCTAATAAGTTTGAAATTTTGTGAAAACTGATTCACCCCCCTCTTAGTTGTATGCCCTTGTATTGCCAACACATCATAGCATCTATAGCCTTGTTGTTCACTCTATATTTTTTCAAAGTAAATAGTAGGAAAAATACTATTTAAATTTATCGATCATTCTCTTGTATGGTAGACATTTATCATCCTTTATTTTATATTAATCATTAACCTATCTAACCACTAATCATGAATCATCGTAGACTTTTAACTCTTTTATTTTCCATTGGATACTCATTCTAAATCCTATGATAAGTGCTTCATACTTGGTAATGCTATTTTTACATGGGAAGGCTAACTAGTATGATTTTGGGATACAATCACCTTGAGGTGTAATAAATAGGAATCTTTCCCTTGAACCGTGTTGTGTATATGAGCCATTAAAGTGCAATTTCCATTGATTTGTAGATGTGATGAAAAGTACTACTTCATCTAGAAAATATGATACTAAAGGACCCACTATGACTTGTCTCTTTGTTATTATTTTTCTACATACTCTATGCCAAACTCACTCAGTATCATGACCTAGTTATCCATGTGGCATGTGGGGCTTGATTTTGCTAACAAATACTTCAATGAATCTATGTTGGAGATAAGATTAATTTGGTAGTTGAGCATGTATTGTGAAATATTTTGTGAATAAAAGATGATTGCTAAACTTACTTACTCAATGGGAGTTTAATTAAGCTCATATCCTACTAATGTTTGGTGTATTCAATAGATCACTCTCTCTTTCTTGAAGTCATCATGTTGTGCTAAGAGAGTTCTTAGTGCTACTGATATAGTTGAAATATATAAGATCAATGGTCTTTATGAAACTAGAGGCATCAATACTAGAGGTGATGGTAGGTAATCCTTAAGCTTTTGGAAGGTTTGCTAATATTTCTCATCCCATTTGAATATGGCATCCTTGTTTAGGAGATGAGAGAATGGATGAAACTTATCCGCTAAGTGTGATATGAATCATCTAATGGGTTGTAGCTTCCCTTGAAGAGTATGAATATGTTTGAGATTCTTTGGTAGAGTCATCTTAATTATGGCTTTCACCTTTGCAAGGTCTACTTCAATACCTCTACGAGACACAATGTATCCCAGTATCTTTCTTGAAGTGACACCAAATATGCATTTCTTGGGGCTTAACCTCTCTTGATACTTAACTAGCCTAAAAAATATTTAAGTAAGAACCTCTAAATTTCCTTTCCTTGTGATTTTGTTTCTAGTAGATCATATGCATAGTCTTCCATTATGTTATGGAACATGTCATGAAATATCACTATCATAACTCCTTGATAGGTTGCACCTACATTCTTAAGAACAAATGGCATGAAATTATACCAATATTTACCCCAAGGGCATGTAAAATTTGTCTTATGTTGGTACTCTTATGATATATGGATTTTTTTATATCTTGAAAAACCATCCATGATAGAAAGAATCTTATATCCTACTTTCAAATCCATTATAATATCTATGTTCAACAATGGAAAGTTGTCCTTAGGACAAGCCTTATTGAGATATATGAAAAAAATGCATATGCGTATGTCCCCAATGGGCTTGGAAACATGTACTAGGTTGGAAACCCATTTTGGATAATCAATTTTTCCTATGAAGCAACATCTAAAATCTACTATAGTTCAACTTTGACTAGTGCAATTTGTGGATGCATCTTACATAGCTTTTGTTTCATAGGTTTTTCCTATAGATTTACTATCAAATGATAGACCAATAATGTTGTGTCTAATCTAGTAATTTTGGTATAAGATCAAGAAAAAAATATTATTTGTGTGTCTTGGAATGAACTAAAATCATTTTTCTCTTTAGGTGTCAAAAATACTGCAAAGAACATGATTTTAGGAGTGTATGTTATTCCAAAATTGATTTTCTCCGAGTCTTCTAATAGTATTGATGATTCCTCTTGATGCTCAAAAATATGAGGGAGGTCTAATCCTTAATCCTCCAACACCTCAAAGAGGTTTTCACTCTTGGATACATCCTTTATTTTTACTTTTTATCGATCTGAAAGCACCACATTTTGGTTTTCACTAGGTGATCTAGTTTTTTCATTTTTATGTTTTCTCTTTTGCAACTAAAGGATCTAAATTCCCCCCAAATTATGTGTGTACATCAAGGTCTATGCCAAATCCTAATTTTTTATCTCCATGAGGTATTCCACCTCTAAGTACCTTAAAATCAACAATATCATCATCATTCTCAAATATGTCCAAAATCGGTGCTCCTTATTGGTCCCAATCAATAAGTTGGGGGTAAATGAGTTTGAGGCCATTATCTTTTGAAGTTTATCTAAAGGATAAGGTTTTTTATGGTAATTATGGATGCATTCTCAAATAATTTTTGATGTACATGGAAGATTCCTTGATGGTATCATCGTTAGAAGTATCAACTATGTGAAAAACTTCAACTACCTATAGACACCTAAAATTGTCTTGATTGGAAAACAACAATAACTTTCACCCTTCTTCCCTAAATGATTAAATAATACATTATTATTTAATTATTATCAAATTTCAAATTCATCTATTAATTAAGTGATTTAACATTATTTAATTAATTCACTTTTTCACTATTTTTGACAAATTAAATAAATTTCATTTTTATTTAATAAAGTCTTAAAACCCTAATTTACTCTATTAATTGAATAATAATACATTATTTATTTAATTCACTTTTTCATCAATTTTTACTAATTAAATAAATTTTATTTATTTAATAAGTCCTAATCTAACTTTATTCCTCCTAATTAATTAAAAAACATCAATTATTTAATTATATCGCTAATTTACCTTATTCACCTAAATCAATTGAATTATTAAAACATACTAATTTAATTGTCACTTTCCCCTCAAATTTAAATAATTAATTAAACTATTCAAAACATCATCAAAAATCCAAACAAACAAATACCACTTTGTTGTCAAAATTGATTTGCATGTTCTACTCCAAAAAGATTAATTAATTAAATCATTTAATTAATTATCCCCACCCACTTTCATGATTGAGAAAATTACGAACCACCAATTGCTCAATCTATTTCCTAATAGGTCAATCTATTCTTCAATCCCACTAAAGGCTCAAATTGATTTCATCAATTTCATATATTTCTCCACATCTATTCTTCAATTCCATAGATTATTTAATCTATTCCCTCAATCCGACTGAACACTCAACATTATTTCTTCAATCACACTAATTACATAATCAATTTGCATTGATTATTCCTATCTATTTCCTCTCAACATCTTTCGACTATTGATTGAGATATTCTACTACACAATCCAGAGTGTTCATTTTAAATCACAAAATCTATATTAAAAACCTCTTTCCTCTCAAAAGAAGATTGGAGAATCAATATAGTTTATGCAATGAAGTAATGCCAAGATCCTAATCAACATTGACAACTTAGGTTCACCAAGCATCTTCGATCAACACATGCGCATTCTTCAAGATCCCGCATGCACAATGGAGGCTTCGTATTGAATTGAAAAATGCAACATACATCAATAAAAATACAATTTGACATGAGATGATAATATTGTATTATTTTGAGTTTATGTTTATTGTTTCCCTTCAATAATGTCTTGAATTCATTAGCTTTATAATTTCATTTCATGAATAATGGACATAGATATTGATCATTGTTTTGGATTAGATTAGTTTCTATTCATTGTTTTGATCTTGTTTGTGGGGTTCTTTTTAAGCACCAAATGAAATTTTCTATCTTAGAAAGCTTGGGAAAGGTTACTTTTTAGAGCACCAAAGTTGAAATATCCGTTTGTGGGGTTCCTTTTAAGCACCAAATAAACTTTTATTCTAACTTGGAAAGCTTGGAAAATTAAAATTTCTTTGACCGTTCGTCTTCCTTGAAAAAAAGCATTAATGGTTGTTTTTATAAAAACCTATTATATCTCTATAAATCCTGCATAAACAAACATTAGTACCTATCGTAAATTTAAATCAGGAACCCGTTAGTGTTAGAAATTATGAAAGGAAAAATAAATGAGCAATGGAAAGTACTAACTAATAAGAATTGTTTGAAGGAAAGAGATTACCAAGAAATAGAGAAGCCAAACCAAGCACCACCAAAATGCAAAGGAGACACAATAATTTGATAAGGGGAAAAAATAAAAATAAACCCAATATTATGAATGGAGGCAAAATTCCTAAGAATGATACAGAGAGAGAGAGAGCACTTCAACCTTAAACTTGCGTGCTTGAATATGAAGAATGAGAGGAGATGCGCCTCAATAAATAGAGGTGAGAAGAGGAGTTAGAATGTAACTCCCAATTCAATGAATGCCACCATTCATCTATGTGTGTGCAATGTGTCAAGAACCTATTAAAGAGGTGGCTACAAATATTCCTTAATAAAAGAATTAAAAATAAAATGAGTCATACTCACACATGTGTAAGAAGACAAAAGACTTATAAGGATTCCTTTGGAATATTCCTACAAGTTAATAAATAATTGTACACATCTAAAAATGGTCACGGTTATTCAAACCTGTTAATTAATTAAATATGAATTATTTAATTAATATTCTAAAGTCATCTACATATAGATAAATTTAATTATTTATTTATATTGTTCATTTTTCTAATTCTTCTAGTTAAATTAAATAAATAAGTTTATTTAATTATTGCTACTTTCCTCTTAATTAAACTAAATAAATTTTATAATTTATTTATTTAATTATCATTTCATTTCTAAAGTTTGAATGTTTAAATTCGAATTATGGAATATTCTTCTAATCCATTTAACTTCTCACATAATTAAATATTGTAAATATTTAATTACTCATTTTCTTTCACTTCTCACATAATTAAATATTAATTTATTTAATTTTGGAAACTTCCATTTGCACATGTCACATATATTTAAATAAATTTATTTATCTAATTAGCAATTATCCTCAACTTTCAACTAACTTTTCAATTAATGAAAAGATAAATGCCATGTTTGTCTCCATTTTTGAATGAGGATGGTTTTGTGGGTTGAAAAAATTCTTCCACTTTCCTCTCAATGTAAAGAGTGGAACTCTTTAAAACAAACATCGACAAAACTTTAAATAATTTGATTTATATTCAAAATAAAGTCGACAATTCATTCATTTAGACATCACAAAAGACAATCGATTCCAAAACACGACTTAAGTCAATAAGATAGATTCAAAATATAAATTCCAGTTTAAATAGATACATGTGTCATATAACACAATTTTGATTATAATACAAAAGAAGTTATAATATCAGTTACAATTCGAGACTTAGGCATTCAGTTGCCTTAAGCTCTTCAATACATATTTTAAAAATAAATAAAACATAAAATAAGATAACATCCTTTGATCTTCAATCCAATAGCAAATCTTCATAAAGAAGATGAGAACAAGGACCAGGCGCTTTTTCCACCCAACCTTGAAGCTTATACTTCCCCAAAATTCTTAAATCATTCAAAGAATACCCGACCCTATACGAATCACTTAGCAAAAAGTAGTCTATGAGCAAAATGAAATCTAGTGTGTGCCTAGTATAACTAGTAAAACCACAAGCATTTTCATTTTTCTAAATCATTTAAGAAACAAGCAAGTTCGATACTAGGATATGGTAGAGAGTTCAATAGTTCCATCTATTTCAATGGTCCTTAAGTTACTTGGCCAAGTAAAATGTCATGCACGAAAAATAAAGCAGTTTTGGAAAAGCAAAACTACACTCTCTAATAACCCATATTCGACACCCGTCCCGGAAGGTAACTTTCCCCAAAAAATTACATGCATAGTCATTTATCAAGCATGCATGGTTCCAAACAATCAAATATAATATTTCACAATCAATTTATCGAAAGTCATGATTCAATCAAAAATAGTTAAAAATATTGTTCTTTCATCATTTTTAACCATAGATATTAAATTCACATTTAAAAATTGAATAATTAATTAATAAAAAATAGGAAGGTGTATCACTAGTATGCAAATTAAATACATATAAAAATAGTCATAAAAGAGCACACGTTCTTTTGTTCTTTTACTCATCTATTTAATACTGTTCAAGTTCTTTTTTGCTTAGATAAGTAAATCGTATTTTTAATTTAAATGGTTTATTTTCTGTTTTCCAAACTTTTAAAAAAATAAATAATTATTTTTTTAAATAGAATTAAAACAACTCATTTTTATTCCTGTTTTGACTGTTTTGAGTTTCAATGGCTAAATTTACTATTTAAAAATTTTTGTTTCGAATATATGTTAAAATTTGGGAGTTATTCTATCAAATTATTTTCAGTTTGAATTCTTTTCAAATCCAATTTCAAATAAAGTTTTTTGTCAAAACAAAAGTAAATAAAGTTTTCTATTTAAGATCCTTTTTAAATATAAATTTAAATGATTTCTTTTGTTTTGAATTTCTTCCTAAAATTAATCAGTTGTTTCTTTCAATGTTTCATAATCAAATTCTTCCCAAATTTTCGTTTCTGATTTCAATGTTTTCTGGAAAAGAGAAATTTACAGTTTGATCATTTGAAATTTTCTACTGAATGTAATAAACAAAGATTCTTTAATAGACTTACCAATTCAATCTAGAGATTATTCTCATCTTAAATTGCTAAAAACAAAGTTTCTCTTTCCAATCTAGAACTAAATACCAGAATCTGAGAAAAAGAATTTTAACTTATTGTTAAATTATTAAATGGTTTCAAATTCCTACTTGGTAATTCCAGAAATGATTTTTTGTTTGTGTCTTTCTCTATGAATTTTCTCTGTTCTTTTTATGATTCTTGTCCTCCTATCTCCTTCTACTCTCTCCCTTCCCTGCCACCTGTGCTGATCTTACTTGCTAGTTGTGTCTCTTTATTGTCTTACTACCTGCACATGAAGAATGGAGTCTATTGCTTGTTGCTGCCTTCTCCCTATGCGCCCAAGATTATTCCTTCTCCCTTAGGTTGTGCATGCACCATTCTCCTGCTTTAGTGTGGGAAATAAAGACTTCCTTGTGGCTACATTGGAAATCCTCCTTGCTCACGCCTATCTCCTCCTCCCATCCCTATGCGCATTGTTGGCTGCATAGTAAGCAAGGGAGTCTCCTCTTTGCCTGGCTGCATACCCTCTAGACTTCTCCCTTGTTGCATATGGGGAGTACCATAATTTTCAATAGAACCAACTCTCTTTTGGCCATGTGCATGGGGTGAGAGGGTAAAGAGCTTAGTTCTAAAAATAATAGCAGATAAAACAATAAACTCCCTCCAAAAGATCAACAATACTCATTGTATTTTTCTATTCAAAAATTAAAAACGGAATTTTTTTTCCTCTCCCAAATCCAATTCGAATTTCTTGCCTAGACTGATTCCTCTTTTCTTTCTCATGCATAGATATTAACAAGAAATGAGATCCCCCATTTTAGATTGATCTCTAGATCAATTCTTTAACTCCAAGTTTCAAATTTTGGATTGCTTTTCCAATTAATTGAAGATATTTCTTCAATTTGTTAACTGAAGTTTCTTTTGAATGCAAAGTTCAATTTGCATGTGAATTGTTTTCAAAATTGTTTTCAATAGCTCTATTTAATATATTTGTTCAATTTCTAAATTTAAATCTTTTCCTCTTTCATATTTTCAATTAAAAACATTTTAGATTTATAAAACACTTTATTCATTTAAATTTTAATAAATTCCAAAATAAAAAGCCAATTCCATTTAAATTTTGAAATACAAGAATCTTATTTTCGAACAATGATAAAATATTGACATAATCATTCAGTTATTTAATAAAATCTATTTTCTCACAATTTAATAAAATTGTCATTTAAAGCAACATATTCTTTTCAAAAATTTGGAGAAATCATTTAAACTCAATTTTTAAATTTGTAAACACAGAATCACAAAATGCATTAAAATATTAACTAAGTGAGTGTGTGTGATCCCATCATACTCATAAACGTCTAATGGCTAAAATGACTCTACTTGATCATTGTTCTCACCTTCAATCATGTTCACTTGTTCTTGCATTCACTTGCATTCGATTTTCATCAGTAATGACAAACCCCAAATTTAAATATAAATGCATTTTGAATCATTGTAATTGCATTTCAATTTCAATTTAACTTCGATTTAAATAAATAATTAACTTCAATTTAAGAAATGAAATCATGATTAATAATTACATTTAATTAATCCATAAAATCTATACATGACATCCTTCCCCTCTTGGAAGAGACATCATCTCGATGTCTTATTAGCCATTCAATAAGCATAACATAACCATCAATAAAACATACTATCTCGATCAGTAACAACATAGCATCTCAATAGGTAAAACATAGTGTCTCAATCATAATGAAATAGTAACTAATAACATAGTTCTCAAACATAAGCATAAGCAAATCATAGTAGCATCCACGCTATAAAAGTTCACAACATGTGAATCAAAAACCAAAGTATCAAGTATCTCCGCATAAAACAAATACTAATCTATGAAAGAAAATGAGGAAAATGATGGTCTATCATCTCAGAATCCTCCCATGTAGCACTATCCTCAGTATACTGGTCCCATTGGACCTTATACTAAGTACTATCTCTATTACGTAGCTTAATGCTACACCTATCTAGGATTCAAATGGGCTCCACTAACACCACCCTTGGATCCTATACCTATAATGAACGAAAATCAAGAATATGAGATACATCACGATGATATGGTTTCAACAAAGAAACATGGAAAATATTATGGAGTCGAGCTAGAGAAGGTGGTAACACTAGTCTATATTCAACTGGATTAATAACTTCCAATACATCAAAGGGTCCCACAAATCTCGGTGCCAACTTTGATGATTTCCCAAATGAGATAGAGCTCTTATGAGGCTTAACCCTTAAGAAGACTTTATCTCCTGTAGAAAATTGTCTGAAAGCCCTATTCCTATTTACATAGCTCTTTTGTCTATCGGTTGCTTCCTTCAACCTACCCTTGATCAACTTTATTTGCTCATCCATTTCCTTGAGCATATCTGGACCAATAATGATCTTGTCTTCCATCCTGTCCCAACTGATGGGTGTGCGGAATTTTTGTCCATAAAGTGCCTCAAAAGGTGCCATACCCAAAGATGCATGAAATGAGCTTTTGTAGGAAAACTCAACCAATGGAAAATATTCCTCCCACTTGTACTACTGATTCATGCAGTACATCCTTAATAAGTCCTCCACAACCTGATTGACCCTTTCAGTTTGGCCATCAGTTTGTGGGTGATATGCAAAACTAAAATTCAATTTAGTTCCCAAAGCTGCATTCAGTGTAGTCCAGAACCTAGATGTCATTTTGGTATCTCTATGAGAAATAATGGTCTCTAGTACACCATGCAATTTGAATATCTCTTGCACAAATTTCCTCACAAGAGTCAATGATCCATTCTTCAAATTTCCAGGTATGAAATGTGAAACCTTCGTTAGCTTATCAACAACTACTAAGATGGTATCATGCCTATTCCTGCTCAAAGGTAATCCTTGGATGAAATCCATACTAATTTCTTGACACTTATACTTAGGTATATCATGGGGATACAAAAGTCCTGTTGGATGCACATGCTCAACCTTGACTCGCTAGCATTCCAAACATCTAGCCACATATTCCATGACATCTTTCTTGATCTTAGGCCAAAAATACAAATCCTTCAACTCTTCTACCATCTTCGTAACTCCTAGATGCCTTGAATAAGGTGCATCATGAACTTCCTCAAGAATCAACTTCCTCAAATCTCCACCCTCAAAGATATACATCCTTCCCTGATATCTAACAATACCATCATACTCCATCACATATCCATCAAACCTATGATCTGAAGGATCGGACTCTAAGGCTTGCTTGACCCTATCATAATGCTCATCTCTTGGAAGATACTGCAACACTTGTCTCAAATTTGACCTTGTAGTCAACATAGCAGAGAGATGTCTTCTCCTACTAAGAGCATTTGCAACTCTATTTTCCTTACCCTTGATATACTCAATACCAAAATCATACTCACTTAGGAACTCAAACCACCTCCTTTGTCTCGCATTGAGGTTCGACTGTGTGAAGATGTACTTAAGTCCTAAATGATCCATCTTAAGCTCAAATGGATTCCCTAGGAGAAAATTTCTCCACATTTCCAATGCATGAACAATAGCGGTGAGCTCAAGATCATGTGGTGCATAATTCAACTCATACTATTTTAGTTTCCTGGACTCATATGCAACCACTTTCCCTTCCTGCATTAGCACAACTCCTACACCTTCACCTAATGCATCTGTAATCACTATGTAGTTCCTATTAGGATCTGGTATTGTCAACACTGGTGCCAATGTCAACTTTTGTTTAAGAATTTGAAATGCTTCCTTGCACTTCTCAGTCCACTCATATTTCTTTCCCTTCTTTTGAAGAGAAGTAATAGGTGTTGCAATCTTAGAAAACCCTTCCACATATTTCCTGTAGTATCCTACAAGTCCCATGAAACTACAAACTTCAGTAACACTTCACGGTGTTGGCCAATCTACAATTGCCTCTATCTTCACTGGATCAACTGAGATTCCCTCAGCAGATATGACATGCCCCAAATAGTGAACCTTCTTTTGAAAGAAAGTACACTTCAAAAACTTCCCAAAAATATTTCAATCTCTTAGTCGTTGCAAGACTATTCTCAAGTGCTTCTCATGTTCCTCTTTTGTTTTAGAGTAAATCAGAATGTAATCAATGAATATAAGCAAGAAATCATCTAAACAGTCTCTAAAGATACTGTTCCAAAGGTTCATGAATGCTACTGGAGCATTCGTTAGGCCAAAAGGTACCACGATGAACTTGTAGTGTCCATACCGAGTTCTGAAAGCTATCTTCAAAATATCCTCATCCTTAATCCTCAATTGGTGGTAACCTGATATAAGATCAATCTTAGAAAACACTGTGACCCCCTTCATGTAATCAAACAGCTCATCTATCCTGGGTAAAGTATACCTATTCTTAATGGTAACCTTGTTCAACATCCTGTAATCAATACACAATCTCAAGGTTCCATCTTTCTTCTTAACAAAGATTAATAGTGCACCCCATGGGTATACACTTTGTCCAATAAATACATGTTTGAGCAACTCCTAAAATTGAACCTTTAGTTCATACAACTCTATAGTAGTCATTTTGTATGGAGCTTTGGATTGAGACTCCGTTCCAGGTAACAGTTCAATCAAGAAATCAAATTCTCTCTTCGGTGGTAATTCAATAAATTCTTCAAGAAAGATATCCAAGAACTCTCTAAGAACTGGATAGCCCACTGGACTATGGTGGGAATTATCCATGTCACTCACCAATATAGCATAAGTGGAACATCCTTTCCGATGTGCTTTCTTTAGTTGCATAGCTGAGATATGTCTCAACTCTAGAGGCTCTCGAGATCCTAAAATCTCAATTAGATGTCCAAAACCATCCAAACAACTCACAACCTTATCCTCGTAGTTCACTATGGCTTTATGCTCAGTTAACCAATTGATCCCTAAGATCACATTATAAGAACCTAGCGGTGCTACATAAAGGTTAACTTGGGTTTGGAAATTAGGTAGCTCTAAATTGTTGCATGATAAACATGAATCTATCCTCTTCTCTTCTCGATTTCCATATTGAACCATCCATGATTGTGACATAAAACCACATCTAATAGGTAATTTAGCAATTACTTTAAGATCAATAAAGAATTCAGTAGCTCTTATATCTATCAAAATAGAAACAGATTGACCAAAAATCTTACCCGACATCTAATAGGTGAAGCCTGAAAGTCTTCTTGATGGTTGTCAACCATTGCATGGATCTGGTGTTGTGGTGCTCGCCAATCATTACCACCTCACTGACCTCTTGTACACTAAGTGCAATTGGAGGCATAGTGATCTCCTCCACAATTATAGCATCCACCTCATGGCCCTAGGTGACCACCTGTCCTGTTCCTGATATTGGAGAAGTTGGTGTTATTATTATTCACCTTCTTGTTTCCACCAAAGCTACCTTCTCCTTTATCCTGAGTGTTTGTCCCTCTCTTTAGATTCCTGATCTGCTGATTATTATTGTTACCCCTCTGGTTATTATTGTTATTGCTTTGAAACTTCTTGTTTCCAAAACCAGATTTAGCATTCACACTCTTCCTATAGTTATCCACCTATTGTAGCTTTTGTTCTTATTTTATGGCCTTCTCAAAGACCTCATCCATCATCAATGGATTATGAATATCCAGATCAACTCCAATTTGTGGCCTCAATCCTAGGATTAATTTCTGAATACGGAACCATTCATCCATCTGATATTGTGGTACGTACTTCAGGAGATTAGTGAACCTCTCCCAGTACTGAGTAACTGTCAGACCACCCTAAGTCAGATTTTGGAACTCTATCATCTTCTTGTCAAAGAATAGCTGTGGAAGCAACCTCTTCCTAAAAATTTGCAAGAACACTTCCCATGTAGTCCCACTTGGTAGTAACTTCTTCTCATTCTTCTCGTTATCCCACCAAGTAGAAGCTTCTCCAGTAAGTTGGTATGCAACCCAAACTACCTTGGTCTCATTGGACATATTCCTAAGCTCGAAGTATTTTTCCATCTCAATTACCCAAGCTTCAGCTCCATCACCTATAGTCTTACCATCAAGCTTGGGCGGTGCTACCCTTTTCAAATCTTTTGCCAACTCCCCTTCAATCCTTGCTTGAGGATTTGGTACTTCAACCCTTGGATTATCATTATTGGGTTGCTCCTAATTTTGGGGAATTTTAACTCGAGGGTTTTGTCCTTCTCTGACACCTCGAACTTCATGTTCCAAATTATCTATTCTGGAATCCTGCTGATTCAAGAGACTGAGAATCTGATCCAACCTGTCATTCTCATCACTTACAACAACTCCTTTACCTCTTGTATCCATTATGTATCACAATTCCTGCATCAAGGAATGTTTCTTTAGCATAATGGACAAAGGACCCTAGTGTTCAAACCTAGGGCTTTGATACCAAATGTAAAGAGCATAACTCTTTAAAACAAACATCGACAAAACTTTAAATAATTTCATTTATATTCAAAATAAATTCAACAATTCATTCATTTAGACATCACAAAAGAAAATCAATTCCAAAACACAACTTAAGTCGATAAGATAGATTCAAAATATAAATTCTAGTTTAAATAGATACATGTGTCATATAACATAATTTCAATTATAATACAAAAGAAGTTATAATATCAGTTACAATTCGAGACTCAGGCATTCAGTCACCTTAAGCTCTTCAATACATCTTTCAAAAATAAATAAAACATAAAAGATAACATCCTTTGATCTTCAATCCAATAGAAAATCTTCATAAAGAAGATGAGAACAAGGATCAGACACTTTTTCCACCCAACCTCGAAGCTTACGCTTCCCCATAATTCTTAAATCATTCAAAGAATACTCGACCCTGGATGAATCGCTTAGCAAAAAGCAGTCTATGAGCAAGATGGAATCTAGTGCATGCCTAGTATAACTAGTAAAACCACAAGCATTTTCATTTTTCTAAATCATTTAAGAAACAAGCAAGTTTGATACTAGGATTATGGTAGAGAGTTCAATAATTCCATCTATTTCAATGGTCCTTAAGTTACTTGGCCAAGTAAAATGTCATGCCCGACAAATAAAGTAGTTTTGGAAAAGAAAAACTACACTCTCTAATAACCCATATTTGACACCCATCCCGTAAGGTAACTTTTCCAAAAACATAACATGCATAGTCATTTATCAAGCATGCATGGTTCCAAATAGTCAAATACAATCTTTCACAAACAATTTATTGAAATTCATGATTCAATCAAAAATAGTTTAAAATATTGTTCTTTCATCATTTTTAACCATAGATATTAAATTCACATTTAAAAATCGAATAATTAATTAATAAAAAATAAGAAGGTGTATCACTAGTATGCAAATTAAATACACATAAGAAAATTCATAAAAGAGCACATGTTCTTTTGTTCTTTTAATCATCTATTTAATACTGTTCAAGTTCGTTTTTGCTTCTATGTAAATCGTATTTTTAATTTAAATGGTTTTTTCTGTTTTCCAAACTTTCAAAAAAAAAAAAAATTATTTTTTTAAACAGAATTAAAATAACTCATTTTTATTCCTATTTTGATTGTTTTTAGTTTCAATGGCTAAATTTAATATTTAAAAACTTTTTTTTCGAATATATGTTAAAATTTGGGAGTTATTCTATCAAATTATTTTCAATTTGAATTCTTTTCAAATCCGATTTCAAATAAAGTTTTCTATTTAAGATCCTTTTTAAATCTAAATTTAAATGATGTTTTCTATTTTAAATTTCTTCCTAAAATTAATCGGTTGTTTCTTTCAATGTTTCATAATCAAATTCTTCCCAAATTTTTCGTTTTTGATTTCAATGTTTTCTGGAAAATAGAAATTTACAGTTTGATCGTTTGAAATTTTCTACTGAATGTAATAAACAAAGATTATTTAATAGACTTACCAATTCAATCTGGAGATTACTCTCATCTTAAATTGCTAAAAATAGAGTCTCTCTTTCCAGTCTAAAACTAAATACCAGAATTTGAGAAAAGAATTTTAAGACTTATTGTTAAATTATTAAATGGTTTCAAATTCCTACCTGGTAATTCCAAAAATGATTTTTTGTTTGTTTCTTTCTTTGTGAATTTTCTCTATTCTTTCTGTGATTCCTGTCCTCCTATCTCCTTCTACTCTCTCTCTCTTCCCTTCCACCTGTGATGATCTTACTTGTTAGCTGTGTCTCTTTATTGTCTTACTGCCTGCGCATGAAGAATGGAGAAGTCTCTTATTTGTTGCTACCTTCTCCCTATGTGCCCAAGATTCTTTCTTCTCCCTTAGGTTGTGCATGCACCATTCTCCTACTTTAGCATGGGAAATGGAGAATTCCCTGTGGCCATGTGGGAAATCCTCCTTGCCCGTGCATATCTCCTCCTCCTTTCCCTATGTGCATTGGTGGCTGCATAGTAAGCAAGGGAGTCTCCTCTCTGCCTAGCTGCGTACCCTCCAGAATTCTCCCTTGCTACGTATGGGGAGTACCATAATTTTCAACAGAACCAACTCTCTTTTGGTTGTGTGTGTAGGGTGAGAAGGTAAAGAGATTAGTTTTAAAACTAACAGCAGATAAAACAATAAACTCCCTCCAAAAGATTAACAATACTCAATGTATTTTTCTGTTCAAAAATTAAAATTGGAATTTTGTTTCTTCTCCCAATTCCAATTTGAATTTCCTACCCAGACTAATTCCTCTTTTCTTTCTCATGCATAGATATTAAGAAGAAATGAGATCCCCCATTTTAGATTGATCTCCAGATCAATTCTTTAACTCCAAGTTTCAAATTTTGGATTGCTTTTCCAATTAATTGAAGATATTTCTTCAATTCATTAACTGAAGTTTCTTTTGAATGCAAAGTTCAATTTGCACGTGAATTGTTTTCAAAATTGTTTTCAATAACTCTATTTAAGATATTTGTTCAATTTCTAAATTTAAATCTTTTCCTCTTTCATATTTTCAATTAAAAACATTTTAAATTTATAAAACACTTTATTCATTTAAATTTTATTAAATTCCGAAATAGAAAGCCAATTCCATTTAAATTTCAAAATACAAGCATCTTATTTTCAAACAATGATAAAATATTGACATAAATCATTCAGTTATTTAATAAAATCTCTTTTCTCACAATTTAATAAAATCGTCATTTAAAGCAACATATTCTTTTCATAAATTTGGAGAAATCATTTAAACTCAATTTTTAAATTTGTAAACACAGAATCACAAAATGCATTAAAATATTAACTAAGTGAGTGTGTGTGATTCCATCATACTCATAAACGTCTAACGGCTAAAACAACTCTACTTGATCATTGTTCTCACCTTCAATCAAGTTCACCTATTCCTACATTCACTTGCACTCGATTTTCATCAGTAATGACAAACCCTAAATTTAAATATAAATGCATCTTGAATCATTGTAATTTAATTTCAATTTTAATTTTATTTCAATTTAACTTCGATTTAAATAAACAATTAACTTCAATTTAAGTAACGATATCATGATTAATAATTGCATTTAATTAATCCATAAAATCTATACGTGACACTCAACCTTCCACCTTTCTCTCAACTTCTTAATCTCTCACCGTTCATCTTGACATGTTTTAATTTCAACCGTTGATCTCTGCCAACTAGATTCTTGCCTTCGAAAAATCTATAAATACAACATTCTCATAAGTATATTTCATGCGTAGTTACTATAGTTGCATTTGAATTAGCATATCAGCATCATAGCAAGATCATAGCATTTCAATTTCATAGTTTAAATCATTAGCAACACACATGCATTTTCAATCAATCTCATTCTCCTAAGTTGTCATTTCAACAAAGCTGTTGCTTACACAACTAAGAGCTAGTAACTTTAATCAAATCATTGGAGATAGAGGACAATGGGACGAATTTGAAGGAGCTGCTATTGTTTAGAGTTTGCATTTATTTTTTCTAGATTAGTTTCTTTCAATATAATGTCTTATTGGTGTGTTAGTTTACTTTTTAAATTAATCATGCATATTCTAACAACACATTTTTGGCACCCACCGTGGGGCATCCCCCCATTTTTTTATTTTATTTTTATTACAAATTTTTCTGATAGGTGACGGACTGGAGTCGTGCTTTAGCACATACGAGCCTCTTTTTAGTGCATCCCCAAACTATTTCAACGCATCCCCAGACTATTTCAGCGCATCCCCAAACTATTCCAGTGCATCCATGGACTATTTCAGTGCATCCATGGATTGTTTTGGTGCATAGATGGCCTGTATTAATGCATCCCTTCTTGATCATTTAGCACACTTGTTAACTGTTTTGGCGCATAAACGACCTATTTTCATGCATCCCTTCTTGATCATTTAGTGCATTTGTTAACTATTTTGGCACATTGGTGGCCTGTTTTAGCGCAAGGTTGTAAAAGAAAATTCTGATTTCGACACCATCTACGAGTAGAATTTTTCAATTTGGTTTTAAAAATAAAATGAAGCAATCCTAGGATAGAAATTTAAAATCTAGAATTTATCAATCCTAGGATAGTCACCAAACTTTATTCCATGTTGGTTAAAATGAATCCAATGTTTGTTGTGAAGCAAAATCTTCACTTAGCATAGAAAATAGTTATTTGGATTTAAAATTGAACCTTTTGTTTGTTGTGATTGTTGGGTAATAGGTGTATTCTCTCCCCTTTACTGGGTGATCAGAACACCAAACTTACCTATTTCATTTTATACATTTCATGCTTTATTACAACCTTTAGAAGGCCTACCGTAGTGGGAAAAAGTACTCACTGTATGGGAATGACCTAAGTGGGAACAACTAAAGCTAGGTTTTCCAACCCACTATAATCAAAAGTGAATTTTGGGGAAACCCATATTCAACAGAAGTGAGCAAGATAACCATCCCCAAAATCTTTGTTCTAAAGATTGGGAGGTCTCCTGAGGTAGTTTATCTATTTCCACACCGAATGGAAACCTTTACTACGAACCATAGTGTAGAAAGCTAGCCGTGTCAGTATCCAAACATCATTTTAATCACAGTGCAAGGGGAGAGAAGAATCTTCCCCCAAGACACTCACCATATAATCACCACATATTGTTTGCTCAAGGGATCGAGAAATCTAACCTTGAGTACACACCTAGAAAAGACAAAAACATGGGTGCCCTCTAGGGGGTGACACGGCTATGTAAGTCGATGCGATTTTAAGCTGTGGGTTGTGATTCCTATGATGACTTATTTGACAACTAAGAGTGAGTCTATTTGAATTGATTATCTTGTGAAAAACCTATGGAAATCTCAAGAACATACACTCTTTGTTTAGATTTTAGGATTAACAAAACAACTATCTGCTACTCTATATTGTGTCTTTCACATTTAAATTAGATTAAGATCATCCGAAAATATCAAACTGTCAAAACATGTCTGTCTTAGAGAAATAACTGGTAATTTTAGCGCATCTATGCTCTATTTCAATGCATATGTGCTCTGTTTCATCGCTTCTTTATTCTATTTCAGTGCATCTATGATCTGTTTTAGTGAAACAGTTCTCTGTTTCAGCACATCTGTGTTATATTTATGTGCATTTGTGCTCTATTTCAACACATTTGTGCTCTATTTCAGTGAATTTGTGCTCTATTTTGGTGCATCTTTGTTCTATTTCAACACATTTGTGCTCTATTTCGGCGCATCTGTGCTCTGTTTTAGCACATCTATGCTCTATTTTAGTGCATTTTTTCTTTGTTTCGGTGCATCTATGTTCTGAGCCTAGGTAATTTTCTGAAATTTGGAAAATCAGTCATCTTAGTCTAGTCTTTTCTATGCTCAGGGTTTGGAGGTCTGCAACTTTTTCCAAAAATTCCCTAGAGAGGAAGATTAGGAAGCCAAAGAAATCTCTTAGTTATAAGAAGTTATTGAGAAAGAGAAATTTTTTTATACCAAAGTCAAAAGGTCTTGCTTGAACACAGGACCTTTATTCATCGATATCACAACTTTGTTAGAGGTTTCACTAACGATTACGTTGTAGAACCTTTATACCCATGAGCCTTCTTTCAAAGAAGAGCCCTTTCTCAAAGGCACAACCATAGTCAGTGTATTCATTCCTCTTATATTCCCCAACCCGCAATTGTATACTCTACTCGTCCTAATCAATTTCTCCAATAGAGAACTCAAGCACATTAGGCATTTATCACAAATCCATCTTTTTACAAAGCTACGATCAAACTTCATAAAGTGCAAAATCATCTTTATTTTGATCTTTGGTTTAATTCCCGCAAACAGGATTTTCATCCTTTCAATCAGGGAATCATGAGCTAAAGATTAGAAATCTCTTAAGTCATAGAATCTTCATTCTATCCTGACTTTCATATTCATCAAAATTGCACTATTTCATTCTTTTGATCAAAAGTTAGTAGAAATTGGGCAAAGCCTATGCCTGTTGTCATGAGATCTTGAAAACACAGAAAAAGATGAAAGAGAAAGTACAGTAAGCAAAATGGGTGATAATAATGATATGGAAGAGAATCCTTTTCATAATTCAAATACTGAAGAGATAACAAAAGAAAAGCTTCAAGAAGCAGAGCACGATCCCCAATTCCATACTCTTATGGAAAGGTTTTTAGAATGAAACAAGGAAAGATATTTCCTTTCATTAGCTAATTAAGGAGCTAAGTTACCAACTGATTTTGACACAAAAGGGATTAAAGAAAATCTTGAAGCCCCTCTTAATGATTTTAATGCTCTTACTCTACAGTTAAAAGCATTACAAATTTAAATGAAAGAAATCCAAGGGGGTACAACAAAGAAGTATGTTCTGGATGATATATGTTCTTATCCATTTGACAAGAGTCTTCAAATGATTCCTTTTCCAAAACATTGCGAAATCCCTAAATTTGATAGGTATAATGGGAAAACTGACCCCATTGAGCATGTGAGGGATTTCTGAAATATGAGCTTAGAATTCGCTCATGAAGATACCTACTTAATGCGATTGTTTCCATGAAGTCTGGGTGGACAATCCATGGAGTGGATTTCAAAGATCACTCCCCCCATCAGAATATTTGAGGACTGATAAATAAATGTATATCACAATACTCCTACAACATTCAACACCAGATAACCATGCTTGATCTTTGTAAGGTGAAACAATAGGTAGGGGAATCTTTTACCACTTTTTTATAAAGATGGAGAAGGGTATTTGCTAGATACTCTCATCTTGTTCCTAAAACATAAAATATGGAGATCTTTATCGATAGTCTGAATCAAGAGATGAGTTACAGAATAAACCCTCACTATCCTCAATCATTTGAAAAATTGATTGAAAATGTGATTACTATTGAAGGTGCCTTGGTCAAGCGTGGAGTTCTGAAAATTGATAAAGAGGGTTCAAATTCATACAACAACAACAATAGTAACAACAATGACAAGTCATGATTTTGGACTCGAAATAAAAATGTTGTGAATGATGGGGTAGTAGATGCTAACAACATGAATGTGAAGCCTACTGTTCTTAATGTATCAGGTGTCCAATGTAGCAATAATGCTGGAAATTCTAGTACCCAAGGTAATCTTTCCAATCAAGGGAATGTGACTAATAATTGTGGAAATAATTTTGGTAATAATCAAAATTCAAATGTGCCAGATCTTCATATTTTTTGAATCGATGAAGTTTTACTCCCTTGGGCCAATCTTTGGAATCTATTCTCAAAGAATTATTGAATCAAAATGCTATTAAATTGCCACCACAAAGAGATTATGAGCCTCGAGTTAAACCACCATCGTGGAATGACTCACACTTTTGTAATTATCATAGGTGTAAAGGTCATAAGACAAATAATTGCCAAGGGTTAAAGAATGTTGTTCAGGATTTGATTGATAATCGTACCATTACGACTAAGGGACATAATGTCAATGATGACCATCAGGAATTCAAGGATCCTCTCCCTAATTATCAAAAGGGGGAATCTTTGGGTGACAAGGGAAAGAATGTTAATTATGTCCATGACACCATTATCAATCATATTTATACTGACGATCAGCAAATCAATGATATTAGAATAAAAGGTAAGCAAGAATATCGAGAGGTCAATGCTACGACAAGGGGACAAGCTAAAATCATTGTCAAAGGAAGCTCATCCAAAGAAGCAATTTCCCCTCTAAATCAATACAATTTTGTTCATCAACTACGAAGAACATCAGCCCAAATTTCTATCTTGGAGCTCTTAAAGTTATCGCCTATGCATAAGGACATTCTGGAAAAGGCACTTGTTGATACAACTATCGCTCCTGATCTAGATATCAATAAATTTCAAGCCATGGTGGGACACTTTTCCTCATCCGCATGTTTATCCTTTACTGAGAAGGATGACTCATCCATGACCCATCCACATAATTCATCACTCTACCTAGAGGTTATGGTTCACAAATCTTGAATTAGACATGTTTGAATAGATGGGGGAGCCGGATTAAATATTGGTACTTTGAAATTGGTCCTCTCTTTGGGATATTCTGAAGAATCTATAGATCCACAAAGGAATATTACAATCAAGGCATATGATGATGAGGAAAGAGCTTCCAAAGTCTCATCATGCTACCAATCAGAGTGGGACCTGCTATGAAGAATACCTTCTATCAGGTTCTAGATCGAGGTCTATCTTATAACATACTCTTGGGTCATCCATGGATCCATGACATGCAAGGTGTTCCATCTACTTATCATCAATGCTTGAAGTTTCCATATGATGGACAAGAAGTAACGATACTTGCTAATCACATTAGCAGTCAAACTTGCTCTAACCTAAGAGCAACTCAAGACACACTTGTCCTGCATAATAGAGAGGCTTTGGCCATCTCTACCTCCAAATACAATGAGCAAGCACGAGAAATGATAAGTAATTTTGGTGCCAAGCTAAAATTGAAAGATAATGGAGTGGGAGAATATTCTTTATCTCTCTCTAATCTACCCATATCTCCAAGATCCCATGGTCAACCATCAACATCCATACAGTAGGCTACAACAGCTTTAGCCTCATCTTTAGTTCCCATCACCAAGTTTAATGGAGTATTTATCAAATAAAATGAAATGGAAGATAGGGCTATTCTTGATTGGCTCTATAAAGATGAAGAAGAATCTGTACAAAATGTCAAGTTACCCACAAAAAATTATGGAAAAGGTTATGCGATCATGCAGCAAATGGGTTATGAAGGAAATGGACCTATAGGTAAAAGAAAAGAGGGTATCATTGAACCTATCCAACTAAAAACAATGCATCCAAAAGATAAGACTGCGTTAGGATATGGTGAAGATACAAAGCAGGAAGTGGTACAAAGAATGTCTAAAGAGGAGTAAACTGAAACAATTCTATGAATCCAAGCAAACAATTCTGAAACTGATTCCAATGAATATGAGTGGGATGACATCTCTGATGATACATTCATCTCTGAGAAAAGGGTGGATGTCATACACAAATTCACACCCGCATTCTTACAAGGGGAAAGCTCAAGGCCTCCGCTTGATTATGTTCTACAAAGTGATAATGACTCAAGTGAAACCGATTCGATTCAAAGTGAGATAGATCATCCATGGGAGGATACCATCCTAGACATCTCCCATAATGACGTTAATAATAGTATCATGACTCTAACAGCCAGTGACCTTACTCATCCTAATGCTCCATTTCCTTTGGTTCATCCGGAACTCATTGATTGGGAACAAATCTCACCTATTGATGTCCCAACTTTTCCTAATGATGAAACTATCATAAAATTTCTTTGTTCATCCCATCCAAAAAAAATTTCCACCGGGGAATCACAAGATCAGAGTTTTTGATAGGAAAGTGCCAAGTTTCTCAGCTATGAAATAAATAACATAAAAGAAAGATCTAATGGTGAAAACCTAACAAAGGTAGTATTAGATCGAGAAAAGAGAAAAATAAAATGTGTATCCAATAGTGAAAACCTTTCAAAGGCACTAGAGGATGGGAAACTTGACACTCTCTCAGAACATTACCAAGAAAGGTCTTCTATTCTAATAGAACCAACATCAACACTCAATATAGGTACTATGGAACAAGCCAAAGTCTTGCAACTTGCTACATCTCTAACAGAAGAGGAAATACTAGGATTCATAGAATTTCTCAAGAACAATCAAATTGGCTTCGCATGGTCCTACGTGGATATGCCTAGATTGGATACATATCTCATCATGCATCATCTATCTATTAAGCCAGGGGGAAAACCTGTGAAGTAGAAACTCATAAAAATGCATCCACATGTTGCATTATTGGTTAAAGAAGCTTTTAGATGTTGGATTCATTTGGTCTATTGACTATGCATAATGGATCTCCAATATCGTACCTGTTTCAAAGCCAGATGAAAGGATTAGAATTTGTACAGATTTCAGAGATTTGAACAAGGCATGTCCTAAGGATGATTTCCCTCTACCAAACATAGATATGATTGTTGATTTGACTGTTGGCCATGTGATGTATTCATTAATGGATGGATTTTTAGGATACAACCAGATAAAGATTGCACCAGAGGATCAAGATAAAACAACGTTCACATGCCCTTGGGGTACCTATTGCTGGAACGTAATGCCATTTGGGTTGAAGAATGTAGGAGCTACATACCAATGAACAATGACAATAATTTTTCATGATATGATGCATACATTCATGGAGGATTACGTTGATGATCTCCTTGCCAAATATAACACCAGGGAAGGACACATAGATATCTTATCTAAATTTTTTAAAAGAATGGAGCAATTCAAAGTGAGACTTAATCCAAAGAAATGTGTCTTTGGAGTGAAATCTGGAAAGTTGCTAGGTTACATTGTATCAGAAAAGGGAATTGAAGTGGATCCAGCTAAGGTACAAGAAATTATCAATATGCCACCACCAAGGAACATTAGTCAACTACGCTCTTTGCAAGGACGGTTGTAATCCATCCAAAGATTCATTGCCCAATTGGAAAATAAAAGTTTACCATTCACTCATCTCTTACACAAGAATGTTCCATTTAAATGGGAAGACAAATGTGAAGCAACATTTGATCAAATAAAGCAGTATCTGGTGAATCCACCAGTGCAAGGTGCACCACTCATATTGTATATTTCTGCCATGAAAGTGTCCCTATGAGAATTATTGGCATAGGAAGACAACTTAGGAAAGGAGCGAGCAATCTATTATATTAGTCAAACTTTGACAAGTGATGAGCTAAATTACACATTCATTGAAAAATATTTCTTAGCGGTAGTGTTCATTTCTCAAAATTTATGACATTATATGCTAGCACATACAATAAAGCTTGTGGCTAAGATTGATCCACTCAAATATCTTCTAAGTAAAGCAACCTTAACTGGTAGGTTGGGTAAATGGGTCATGATCCTGAGGGAATTTGAAATTCATTATGTTGATCGCAAAGCTATAAAGGGACAAGTAATCATAGATCAGTTAGCAGAAGCACTAATGCTAGCAGAACACCCAATACACATTGATTTTCCTGATGCTGATGTATTCACAGCAACAATTAAGCAATCATGGGCACTCTACTTTGATGGTTCCTACACTCAACATGGCTCAAGAGTAGGAATTATTTTTATTACACCTAAAGGACATATGATTCCAATATCTTATCGGCTAATGTTCCCTTGCACAAACAACATAGCTGAGTATGAGGCACTATTAATTGGCATGAGAATTGCAGTAGACTAGAAAATCATAGAACTTCAAATTTTTGGTGATTCACAACTTGTTATAAATCAAATCAATGATGAATATCACACTAAGGATGACAAGTTGATACCTTAAAAAAGGATGGTGGACGATTTCAAGAAATACTTTTTTGATATCAAGTTCATACAAATTCCATGTATTGATAATAAAGTAGTTGATGCAATGGATACAATAGCATCTCTACTCCATTTTTTTAGAGAATCAAGCATGATATGATTTCTTGGTGGAACAATTGTTTTCTCTCACTTATGACAATCCAGAAACTCAAATCATTTGCCACTTAACTAGTTCTAATTCTCCCTTGTATGGCCAAATTTACACTTACCTAAAGGATACTATTTTACCTTTTGATTTGTCTAGAAATCAGAAAAGAACTTTCATCTGTCAATCCTCCCATTACACCTTAATTGCTGATGTCTTATACCAGTGTGGTTTGGATGGTACTCTCCTTAGATGTCTTGAACGCAATGAATCAGAAAAAGCTCTACAAGAGGTACACGGTGGCATTTGTGGGACACACTCGAGTGGACTAACCTTAGCAAAGAAAATTGTGAGATTGGGTTACTACTGGCTGACCATGGAGAAGGAATCATTCATCTTTGTGAAGAAATGTGCAAAATGTCAGATTCATGGGAATCTCATTTATGCTCCTTCTCAGGAATTACAACCCTTCACCATAACATGGCCTTTCACTCAGTGGGGATTGGATCTGGTTGGCAAGATACACCCGTCATCTTCAAATGGACACAAATTAATCATTACAGCCATTGAGTATTTCACTAAATGGATTGAAGTTGTTCCCCTAGCAATTGTTATTGGAAAACAAATATCTTCATTCATTTTGAACTACATCATCTATCAATATGGTATTCCCAACTCCATTATCACAGACAATGGAAGACCCTTTAAAAATTAGGATGTTGATGAGCTGTGTGAAAGATTTCACATCCAAAATAGGTTCTCTACACCTTACTATCCACAAGGGAATGGTCAAGTTAAAGCTTCAAATGAAACAATTCTAAATATTTTGAAGAAAACAATAAATGAAGCAAGTCGTGATTGGCATGTCCAATTAAATCCATCATTATGGGCATACAAAACAAGTATTCATACACCAATAGGTGCTACTCCCTATGCTTTGGTATATGGAGTGGAAGCTATTCTACCACTAGAAGTTGAGATTCCTTCACTTCGAGTATCACTAAAGGGGTTAATCAATGATGAAGACTACAGAGTATCAAAGTTGCAAGAGCTGGAATTGCTTGACAAACGACGTCAAACTACAGCTAATCATTTGAAGGGATATCAACAAGTTATGTCCCACAAATACAATCATAGAGTCAAACCACAAAATTTTCAAGTGAATTACTTGGTTCTCAAATAAAACCCTCGTAATCAGCAGGATCAGGAAAAGAAAGGCAAGTTTGAACCTAATTGGTTGGGCTCATTCTTTATCATTGCTGCATATGGATCAAGGGCATATCAATTGTCAACATCAGAAGGGGACCTGTTTGAAGATCTGACCAACAACATTCATCTAAAGAAGTTTTATGCCTAAAAATATCAGAAACAGTATAAAAAGTCCCAAAAAAATACAAAAAAAAAGAAAAAAATCAAAAGAGCAAAAAAAAAGGAAAAAAGAGCAAAAATACAAAAAAAAATCAAAAGAGAAAAAATACAAAAAAATCAAAAAAGAAAAGAAAAAAATCGTTGCCTCAATGAAAACTTGGCAAACAAGCATCTTGGTAACAACAACAAAATCATAAAATCAAGAAAAGGTGCAATAAAAACAAATGGTGAAAACTTGGAAAATAGGCATTGTTTGTGATTTTGTTTGGCTCTCTCATCTATTAGGATACATTTTGCATATCCATCTTTCATCGGCATCACATACATTCCTAGCCATCACATTCGCATCATGCATTATAGCATCTCCTTGAAACGACAAGAATCTCATCATAGCTTGATGATTAGGGTTATACTTAGCAGTAGTTGTGTCTAACAGGAGTCAAAGTACAGGGTCACTAGGGGGGGCAATTCACTTCTTGGAGCTTTCTAGCAGGCAATTGGCAGCATGTGTCAAGAATCAGAATATCAGGAAACAACAAAATTGTCCAACTTAACTGAGTTTACATGACTATTTTGGCAGATAACTAAAACAAATAGGATAATCTTAATCTGAATAAAATGAATGAAAAACTTAAAGCATAAGTTGAATTGTTGTTTTAACATTTGAAAAAATAATATCTTTGGAGTGGTTCAATGATGTACTGAACTAGAATCACAAGGAAGGAGTATGATTTTCTTTGCTTGTTGTCTGTAAGCTAATCATTAGTATTGTGCAAATTGTTCATGGGACATGCTCTACAATGTATCATTGATGACATTTCAGAATTTGCATAGGAAAATGGTTAACTTTTTGTTTGTTTATGCAAACAATACTCAAGTCATCTTGGTTTAATTATACCTCGATGCTTGTATTAACTTGCTATATCAAACATCATGAAAGTAGTACTCATGTCATAATAGGTGCTAACATACCCTTTTATGCTTGTACTAACTTTCAACATATCAAAAGGCTCAATGATCAAAATCAAGTGCAGCATGAAAATGAAAAACAAGAGAATGGTTCATTACTACATTCTAGGACTACATAATTCATTTAGATTTGCATTTTGGGGGCTATTTAAGTAGATTTTTTAGGGTTGGAAAAATTCTCATATATCTTTTCAGACAATGATTGAGTACACTTGGACATTTGTGGCATCACATTCCATTATCATTCATTACATATCATTTCACCATCACTCATTTAGGTTATTATTATTATTGCATTTGCATACTTACATCATCATTTCATTATCATTATCATTTTGTTTCTTCTCATTTAGTTCATCATGATCATTATCCATCTTTACATATCATATGCATGGTCATTATTTTAATCATTTATCTCATTATTATATCATTTCATAACATTTACATTTACATTCATTTCACATACATATATACATTTATAATAAGGTTGCATCCATTTCATTCATTTCCTATCATCATTTAGGTTATCATTTTCATATCCATTGCATCATATTATTACATCATTATCATTAGTTCACCAATTCATATCATTATCATTATTCATTTCATGTGCATATCATTCATTAAAAATTACATCTTCATAATTATCTCATTTATACATTCATCTCATTTCATCATAACTTTTCATTTAGGTCATCATTTCACTTCATATCCATTTATATCACTTTTTCATCATTGTTAGGTCTCATTCATTTAGTCTGCATCATATCATTTTTCACATCATTAAAATCATTCATCATTACATCTTGCATTCATTACATACATCATAAAGAAAAATCATCATGTTAGAAATCATTTCATCATAACATATATTACATCATATCATCATTGCATAATCATACATAAAATAAAAGTATCATCATTTACATTGCACCATCATTTGCATCATCATCATAAAAATCATATACGACATAGCATATAGAAATATACATGCATCCTTAACCATACATCATAAATCATCCATAACATGTGTATAATCAAATCACCACTGCATCTCATAAATCTCATAAAAAAAAATGTCCAGAGGTACAAGGATATCAAATGTTTCAACAAGATATATCAAATACAATGAATAAATGTGTCAAAATGCTCATCACTGAGGGGCATCTAGTCATGGCGCATGGCTACTACTATTCCCTAAAGCAGTAGGTATCACTGGATCTCTACTCCCAAAATCTCTGAGCTCTCGTCTGATTGGCTAACCCACACTCCTAGTGGCACTCTTGGAATGACTGCAAGAATGGGTCCGAGACCGAGTACCTGACTGTGTAAAAGCAATCCTCCTCTTAGGTGGCACTGCTTCAAAGTATCTCATCCTGTAATACTCAGCCTCCTGAGCATTATCCAATCCCTCTGCTACAACCTCTCCAATAGAGGTACTCTCGACTGATCTAAGGAGTCTCTTAGCTACCCCCTCGGCCTGTATGCATCTCTCCCGAAAGCTATCTCGCTCTACCGTAAGCTGAGCTATCTATGGATCAGGAGGTGGTGGCAATGCAACATGTGCCTATAGCTGGCTGATTATCACCTATGCCTATGCTAACTAACTCTGAAGAGTCTAAACCTCTGCCTGCAAGGCATCCATCTGTCTCTATGAGGGAGCCTTGATAATAACTCGTGGAGCCAAAGTACTCGGCTAATCCACTGCTCTCGATGTTTATGGCCTTGTAATGAAAGGTACATCAAAGAAAAACCTCTGCCCTCCACCCCCACCACCTCCATCATCCCCACTTTCATCACTGTTGTCATCCAAGCTGCCAAAGTCATCCCCCTCCTCATCAATATCCATGGATGTTGCATCTTGTACCCCTGCTGAGCCTCTCCCTGTGGCTAACCTCACCCTAGCCTGGTGAACCTTAGAAAGGGATGAGTGTAAAAGAAAGTTGCATAGTCATCCATCATCCCTGCATTTGTCACCTCTAGGTGTACCGCCTAGTGATCCGGCTTTAAATTTGCATGCTCTGTCCTAGTAGCCTCTATGGTCACAAATGGACCCCACTCTGCCACATCCTCCTGCCGCTTGGCGTAGTGTGCCAAACCTTGTGGCATCATCTCTACTAGTCCAAACTATCTCAAGACTTGCATAACTAGAAACTACTCGATGATAAATGGGGTGCACCCAATCAGGTATCTTGATCTGGTACAAAAAGGAAGCTCTATATAATCTACCTCCCAGGGGTCATAGTCAAGATATGGTCTCCAGATGATGGTATCCATGTCATCTAGTACCCTTCGCCAGTACTCTAACTTACCTAGCCTCAGCTAGACAAGGGGACCTGTGTAGGCATAAGCATATGGAAACCCAAGGGGATGATCTCTTTGAACAATGGGACAAGTGATCGCAATCCGCTCCCATGACCATATCTATAAAAGAGTAACTCCATAGGAGAGACTCTTCCCATCTATGTACATGACCTGATGAAGATCATGGTATAGATGGGAAAGCATGCAGGACCCCCATGCATATCTACTATGATGGAGAAGCATGTCCTTCAAGATCCGACCCCACCCGACTAATAGTCCCTTTGACTAGTGATCAAGACAAAGGAAACCGCCGATGAAAACTGCTAGAATTAAAGGTAGTGGGGCATATCTCTCCACCATCTCATTCCAATGAATCTCATATCTAGAGACATGAGGATCCTAGAAGACTCGTCTCAATGCATCGGTCCCCCCAATCTCCTTGTGATCATAGATCACAAGCTCACTAATTATAGGAAAACCCATAATCCTGTATACATCCTCTAGAGTCACGGTCATCTCTCCTGTGGGCAGATGAAAGGTGTTATGCTCACTATGCCACCTCTCAGCTAACACAATCAACATCACCCTATTGACCTGATATTGCGGGATCCTCAATAATGGACTCAACCCACACTGGTATATAATCTCTAAGTCATCCCGAGACAACTGGGAAACCATCTCCCAGCTATGAGGAAATCTCTCTCTAATCTGGAGGAGGTTAAATTCCTCCTTTATAACATCATCAAGCAATCATACAAATTAAAGCAAGCAATTTCTAATCAAATCAGTACATCAAGAAAGTTCATCACTTGTATCAAACAGGCAATCAGCTCAATCAAATCAAATCAAATCTTATTTGTTTTTCAATCATGAAAGAAAATCTATCTATCATTTCTACTATTTTTTTTTCATATCACATGGAAACAAATTTAACAGTCAATTGACTCAACATCTATCTATTTGTCTTTCAATGAAGAAAGAAAATCTATCATCTATTTGTCTTTCAAGCAGGAAAGCAAATTTATCTTTACTATTTGTTCTTCAAACACGAAGAAAAATTTATCAAATCAAGATAATCTATTCTTGATGTTATTAAACAACATATAATTAGTTGTCTAATCTAGCAACAATCATCAAGTACATATCAATTTTTCTTCAAAAATTGAAATTTGGCAAAAATCCATGGATGCGCTAAAACAGTCAATCGATGCGCTAAAAAAATTATGCGTGACTTTAATCTATGGATGTGCTAAAGAAGACATTGGATGCGCTAAAGTATCTATGCACTATTCTATCAAGTGGATGTGCTAAAATAGTCATTCTATGCGCTAATCTAGCCTATGCGTTAAACTAGCATCCTACACGGGCAGTTTTCTTGGATGCGCTACTTCGCTTTTCCTATGCGCTAATCTACAAATATATGTGTTACTATCTTGCATCTATGTGCTACTCTAGATGCGCTACTCTATCTAGCCTATGCACTGAACTACGGCTCGCATGCGCTAAAACATAGCGGAATTTAAAAAAAAAATTCAAAAATGCATGAAAATCGATCAAAAAATTTACAAGGAGGATCAAGTCAACTTACCAGAGGTCCATACGCAGCTGTTCTTTGATATCGGCAGGCTCGCTTGAATATATGGTGCTCATAATGGATTGACATCTCATTTTTATCTCTCAAAGCTCTAGAAATTACCACAAATTATTTTTCAAATGACAATGACTTTTCACCTTTTTCACCTTTGAAGGGGGTAAAAGTGGAAAATTATTCATATTTTTACTATACAAAGTGCTATTTTGAGAGCTAGATCACCTTTTTCACTCTGAAAATCATTTACATTCTTTCAAATCAACCTCATCAATATTCTCATCATGCGACTTATCTCTCAAGGGGGCATATAGCATCAGTAATTTCTAAATTCTGGGGAAAAATTCTTTGAAGCAATGCATAAAACACATCACTTCAAAGAGGGGAAAAATTTACACATCTAAAAATGGTCATGGTTATTCAAACCTATTAATTATTTAATTAATATTCTAAAGTCATCTACATATAAATAAATTTAATTATTTATTTATATTGTTCATTTTTCTAATTCTTCTAGTTAAATTAAATAAATAAGTTTATTTAATTATTGCTACTTTCCTCTTAATTAAACTAAATAAATTTTATAATTTATTTATTTAATTATCATTTCATTTCTAAAGTTTGAATGTTTAAATTTGAATTATGGAATATTCTTCTAATCCATTTAACTTCTCACATAATTAAATATTGTAAATATTTAATTACTCATTTTATTTCACTTCTCACATAATTAAATATTAATTTATTTAATTTTGGAAACTTCCATTTGCACATATCACATATAATTAAATAAATTTATTTAATTAATTAGCAATTATCCTCAACTTTCAACTAACTTTTCAATTAATGAAAAGATAAATGCCATGTTTGTCTCCATTTTTGGATGAGGATGGTTTTGTGGGTTGAAAAAATTCTTCCACTTTCCTCTCAACCTTCCACCTTTCTCTCAACTTCTTAATCTCTCACCATTCATCTTGACAGGTTTTAATTTCAACCGTTGATCTCCGCCAACTAGATTATTGCCTTCAAAAAATCTATAAATACAACCTTCTCGTAAGTAGATTTCATCCTAGATTTCATGCGTAGTTACTATAGGTGCATTTGAATCAGCATTTCAATTTCATAGTTTAAATCATTAGCAACACACATGCATTTTCAATCAATCTCATTCTCCGAAGTTGTCATTTCAACAAAGTTGTTACTTACACAACTGAGAGCCAGTTACTTTAATCAAATCCTTGGATATAAAGGACAATGGGATGAATTTGAAGGAGCTACTATTGTTTAGAGTTTGCATTTATGTTTTCTAGATTAGTTTCTTTCAATATAATGTCTTA
>CM021110.1:167096321-167173196 GCA_007115665.2 Sequoiadendron giganteum | reverse complement strand
CTAAAATAGAAAAGATGGAGATATTTATCAATAGTCTAAATCAAGAGATGAGTTATAGACTAAACCTTCATTGTCCTCAATCATTTGAAAAATTGATTGAAAACACGATTACTATTGAAGGTGCCTTGGTTAAGCGTGGAGTTCTGAAAATTGATAAAGAGGGTTCAAATTCGTACAAAAACAATAGTAACAACAATGACAAGTCACGATTTTGGACTTGAAATAAAAATGTTGTGAATGATGGGGTAGTAGATGCTAACAATGTGAATGTGAAGCCTACCATCCTTAATGTATCAGGTGTCCAACATAGCAATAATTCTGGAAATTCTAGTACCTAAGGTAATGTTTCCAATCAAGGGAATGTGACTAGTAATCATGGAAATAATTTTGGCAATAATCAAAATTCAAATGTGCCCAGATCTTCATATTTTTCAAATCAACGAAGTTTTACTCCCTTGGGCCAATCTTTGGAATCCATTCTCAAATAATTATTGAATCAAAATGCTATTACATTGCCACCACAAAGAGATTATGAGCCTCGAGTTAAACCACCATCTTGGAATGAATCACACTTTTGTGATTATCATAGGTGTAAAGGTCATAAGACAAATAATTTCCAAGGGTTAAAGAATATTGTTTAGGATTTGATTGATAACCGTACCATCACGGTTGAAGGACATAATGTCAATGATGACCATAATGCATTCAAGGGTCCTCTCCCTAATTATCAAAAAGGGGAATCTTCGGGTGACAAGGGCAAGAATGTTAATTATGTCCACGACACCATTATCAATCACATTTATATTGACAATCATCAAATCAATGCTATCTGAATCAAAGGTAAGCAAGAATATCAAGAGGTCAATGCTACAACAAGGGGACAAGCCAAAATCATTATCAAAGGAAGCTCATCTAAAGCAGCAGTTCCCCCTCCAAGTCAATACAATTTGGTTGATCAACTACGAAAAATATCAGCCCAAATTTCTATCTTGGAGCTCTTAAAGTTATCACCTACACATAAGGACATTCTAGAAAAGGCACTTGTTGATACAACTGTCTCTCCTAATCTGGATATCAATAAATTTCAAGCCATGGTGGGACACTTGTCCTCATCCGCATGTTTATCCTTTAGTGAGAAGGATGACTCATCCCTGACCCATCCACATAATTCATCACTCTACCTAGAGGTTATGGTTCACAAAGCTCAAATTAGACGTGTCCTAATAGATGGGGGAGCTAGATTAAATATTTGTACTTTGAAATTGGTCCTCACTTTGGGATATTCTGAAGAATCTATAGATCCACAAAGGAAGATTACAATCAAGGCATATGATGATGAGGAAAGAGCTTCCAAAGGCCTCATCATGCTACCAATTAGAGTGGGACCTATTGTGAAGAATACCTTTTGTCAGGTTCTAGATTGGGATCTATCCTATAACATACTCTTGGGTTGTCCATGGATCCATGACATGCAAGTTGTTCCATCTACTTATCATCAATGCTTGAAGTTTCCATCTGATGGACAAGAAGTAATGATACCTGTTGATCACATTAGCAGTCAAACTTGATCTAACCTAAGAGCAACTCAGGACACACTCATCCCACATAATAAAGAGGCTTTGGCCATCTCTACCTCCAAATAAAATGAGAAAGCATGATAAATGATAAGTAATTTTGGTGCTAAGCTAAAATTGAAAGATAATGGAGTGGGAGAATATTCTTTATCTCTCTCTAATCTACCTATATCTCCAAGATCCCATGGTCAACCATCAACATCCATACAACAGGCTATGACAACTTTAGCCTCAGCTTCAGTTCCCATCACCAAGTTTAATGGATTATTTATCAAAGAAAATGAAATGGAAGATAGGATTATTCTTGATTGGCTCTATAAAGATGAAGAAGAATTAGTACAATATATCAAGCTACCCATAGAAAAATATGGAAAAGGTTATGCAATAGTGCAACAAATGGGTTATGAAGGAAATGGCCCTATAGGTAAAAGAAAAGAGGGTATTTTTGAGCCTATCCAATTGAAAACAATGTACCCAAAGGATAAGACTGGGTTAGGATATGGTGAAGATACAAAGCAAGAATTGGTACAAAGAATGTCTAAAGAGGAGTTAACTAAAACAATCTGAAGAATTCAAGCAAATAATTCTGACACTGACTCCAATGAATATGAATGGGATGACTTCTCTGATGATACATTCATCTCTGAGAAAGGGTGGATGTCATACACAAATTCACACCTGCATTCTTACAAGGGGAAAGCTCAAGGCCTCCACTTAACTACGTTCTACAAAGCGATCATGACTCAAGTGAAACCTATTCGATTCAAAGTGAGACAGATCATCCATAGGAGGATACCATCCTAGACCTCTCCCATAATGACGTTAATAATAGTATCATGACTCTAACGGCCAGTGACCTTACTCGTCCTAATGATCCATTTCTTTTGGTCCATCCCGAACTCATTGATTGGGAACAAATTGGACCTATTGATATCCCAACTTTTCCTAATGAGGAAACCATTATAAAAAAAAATTGTTCATCCCATCCAGAAAAAAATTCCACCAGGGAATCACCAGATCAGAGTTTTTGATAGGAAAGTGCCAAGTTTCTCAACTATGAAATAAATAACATAAAAGAAAGATCTAATGGTGAAAACCTAACAAAGGCGGTATTAGATCAAGAAAAGAGAAAAATCAAAAGCGTATCCAATAGTGAAAACCTTTCAAAGGAACTAGAGGATGGGAAACTTGACACTCTCCCGGAACATTACCAGGAAAGGTCTTCTATTCTAATAGAACTAACGACGACACTCAATATAGGTACTACAGAAAAGCCCAAAGTCTTGCAACTTGCTGCATCTCTAACAAAAGAGGAAATTTCAAGATTCACAGAATTTCTCAAGAACAACCAAATCAGTTTTGCATGGTCCTATGTAGATATGCCTGGATTGGATCCAGATCTCATCATGCATCATCTATCTATTACCTCGGGGGCAAAACCTATGAGGCAGAAATTCAAAAAAATGCATCCACATGTTGCATTATTGGTTAAATAAGAGTTAAAGAAGCTTTTAGATGTTGGATTCATTCGGTCTATTGCCTTTGCAGAATGGATCTCCAATATCGTACATGTTTCAAAGCCAGACGGAAGAATCAAAGTTTGTACAGATTTCAAGGATTTGAACAAGGCATGTCCTAAAGATGACTTCCCTTTGCCAAACATAGATATGATTGTTGATTTAACTATTGGACATGCAATGTACTCATTAATGGATGGATTTTCATGATACAACCAGATAAATATTACACGAGAGGATCAGGATAAAATAGCGTTCACATGTCCTTGGGGTACCTATTGTTGGAACACAATGCCATTTGGGTTGAAGAACGCAGGAGCTACATACCAACATGCAATGACAACAATTTTTCATGATATGATGCATACATTCATGGAGGATTATATCAATGATCTCCTTGCCAAATATAACACCAAGGAAGGACACATAGATATCTTATCTAAAAATTTCAAAAGAATGGAGCAATTCAAAGTGAGACTTAATCCAAAGAAATGTGTCTTTGGAGTGAAATCTAGAAAGTTGCTAGGTTACATTGTATCAGAAAAGGGAATTGAAGTGGATCCAGCTAAGGTACAAGAAATTATTGATATGCCACCACCAAGGAACATTAGTCAACTATGCTCTTTGTAGGGACGATTGCAATCCATCTAAAGATTCATTGCCCAGCTGGAAAATAAAAGTTTACCATTCACTCATCTCTTACACAAGAATGTTCCATTTAAATGGGAGGAAAAATGTGAAGGAGTGTTTGATCAGATAAAATAGTATCTCATGAATCCACCAGTATTGATTCCACCAATGCAAGGTGCACCACTGATATTATATATTTATGCCATGGAAGTGTCTCTAGGAGCATTATTGGCACAGGAAGACAACTCAGGAAATGAGTGAGAAATCTATTACATCAGTCAAACTTTGACAAGTCATGAGCTAAATTACACATTCATTGAAAAAGATTGTTTAGCGGTAGTGTTCACTTCTCAAAAGTTACGACATTATATGCTAGCACATACAATAAAGCTTGCGGCTAAGATTGATCCACTCAAATATCTTCTAAGTAAGGCAACCTTAACTAGTAGGTTGGCTAAATGGGTCATGATCTTGAGTGAGTTTGGCATTCATTATGTGGATCACAAAGCTATAAAGGGTAGGTAATTGCAAATCAATTAGCAGAAGCACCAATTCTAGCAGAACACCCAATACACATTGATTTTACTGATGCTAATGTATTCACAACGGCTATTAAGCAGTCATGGGCACTCTATTTTGATGGTTCCTACACTCAACATGGTTCAGGAGTGGGGATTATTTTTATTACACCTCAAGGACATACAATTCCAAAATCTTATCGGCTAATGTTCCCTTGTACAAACAACATAGCTGAGTATGAGGCATTATTGGCATGAGAGTTGCAGTGGATTGGAAAATCACAGAACTTCAAGTTTTTGGTGATTCACAACTTGTTATAAATCAAATCAATAATGAATATCACACTAAGGATGACAAGTTGATACCTTACAAAAAGATGGTGGACAATTCAAGAAATACTTTATTGATATCAAGTTCATACAAATTCCGCATATTGATAATAAAGAAGCCGATGGAATGGCTACAATAGCATCTCTACTTCAGTTGTCAAAGAATCAAACACGGTATGATTTCCTGGTGGAACAATTGTTCTCTCTCACCTATGACGATCCAGAAACTCAAATCATTTGCCACTTAACCCGTTCTAATTCTCCTTTGTATGGCCAAATTTACACTTACCTAAAGGATACTATTTTACCTTTAGATTTTTCTATAAATCAGAAAAGAAATTTCATCCATCAATCCTCCCGTTACACCTTAATTTCTAACGTCTTATACTAGCATGGTTTGGATGGTACTCTCCTTAGATGTCTAAAACGCGATGAATTGAAAAAATATTTACAAGAGGTACATGGTGGCATTTGTGGGAGACACTCGAGTGGACTAACCTTAGCAAAGAAACTTGTGAGATTGGGTTACTACTGGCTGACTATGGAGAAGGAATCATTCATCTTTGTAAAGAAATGTGCAAAATGTCAGATTCATGGGAATCTCATTCATGCTCCTGCTCAAGAATTACAACCCTTCACCAAAACATGGCCTTTCGCTCAGTGGGGATTGGATCTGGTTGGCAAGATACACCCGTCATCTTCAAATGGACATAAATTCATCATTACAACCATTGAGTATTTCACAAAATGGATTATAGATATTCCCCTAACAACTTTTACTGGCAAACAAATCTCTTCATTCATTTTAAACTATATCATCTGTCGATATGGTATTCCCAACTCCATCATCATAGACAATGGAAGACCCTTTAAAAATCAGGATGTTGATGAGCTATGTGAAAGATTTTGTATCCAACATAGGTTTTCTACACCTTACTATCTGCAAGGGAATGGTCAAGCTGAAGCTTCTAACAAAACAATTTTGAAGATTTTGAAGAAAACAATAAATAAAGCAGGTCATGATTGGCATGTCCAATTAAATCCAACATTATGGGCATACAGAACAAGTATTCACACACCAACAGGTGCTACTCCCTATGCTTTGGTCTTTGGAGTGGAAGCTATTCTACCACTAGAAGTTGAGATTCCTTCACTTCAAGTATCACTAAAGGGGTTAATCAGTGATGAAGACTACAAAGTATCAAGGTTGCAAGAGATAGAACTGCTTGATGAATGGCGTCAAACTCTAGTTAATCATTTGAAGGGATATCAACAAGTTATGTCCCGCAGCTACAATCACCAAATCAAACCACAAAATTTTCAAGTGGGTGACTTGGTTCTCAAAGAAAACCCTTGTAATCAGTAGGATCGGGAGAAGAAAGGAAAGTTCGAACCTAATTGGTTGGGCCCATTCATTATCATTGTTGCATATGGATCGGGAGCATATTAGTTGTCAACATTAGAAGGGGACCTATTTGAAGATCCGACCAACAACATTCATCTGAAGAATTTTTATGCGTGAAAATATCAAAAATAATATAAAAGAGCAAAAATACAAAAAAATCAAAAGAAAAAAATACAAAAAAAATCAAAAGAAAAAGAGAAAAAAATTGTTGCCTTGATGAAAACCTGGCAAACAGGCTTCTTGGTAACAACAAAAAAAGTCATAAAATAAGGAAAAAGTACAATAAAAAAAATGGTGAAAACCTAGCAAATAGGCATTGTTTGTGGTTTTGTTTGGCTCTCTTATCTATTAGGATACATTCTGCATATTCATCTTTCATCGACATCGCATACATGCCTAGCCATCACATTCACATCATGCATCACAACATCTCCTTGAAATGAACAAGGATCTCATCATGGCTTGATGATTAGGGTTATCCTTAGCAGTAGTTGTGTCTAACAGGAGTCAAAGTACAGGGTCACTAGGGGGCAATTCACTTCTTGGAGATTTCTAGCAGGTAAACAACATGTGTCAATAAATTAGAATATCAAAAACAACAAAATGGTCCAATTAAACTGAGTTTACATGACTATTTTGACATATAACTAAAACAAATTGGATGATCTTAATCTGAAGAAAATGAATGAAAAACTTAAAGCATAAGTTGTAATTGTTGTTTTGATATTTGATGACATCATATATTTGGAGTGGTTCAATGATGTAGTGAACTAGAATCACAAGGAAGGAGTATGGTTTTTCTTTGCTTGCTATTTGTAAGCTAATCATTAGTATTGTGCAAATTTGTCATGGGACATTCTCTACAATGTATCATTGATGACATTTCAGAATTTGCATAGGAAATGGTTAACTTTTGTCTATTTATGCAAACAATACTCAGGTCATCTTGGTTCAATTATACCTCAATCTTTGTATTAATTTGCTATATCAAAAATCATGAAAGTGGTACTCAGGTCATCATTGGTGCTAACATACCCTTTGATGCTTGTACTAACTTTCAACATATCAAAAGGCTCAATGATGAAAATCACGTGCAACATGAAATGACAAAAAGGAGAATGGTTCATTGTTACATTCTAGGACTGCATGATTTATTTAGGTTTGCATTTTTGAAGGTTGGTAACAATTTCATATATCTTTTCAAAATAGCAATTGAGTAAATTGGGACATTTGTGGCATCTTATTATCATTCATTGCATATTATTTCATCATCACTCATTTAGGTTATCATTATACTTACATTATCATTTTTGAATCTCATTTAGTTACATATCATATGCATGGTCATTAATTTAATCATTCATTATTATATCATTTCATAACATTAACATTTACATTCATCTCACATACACATATACATTGATAATAAGGTTGCATCCATTTCATTTATTTCTTATCATCATTTAGGTTATCATTTTCATATTCATTGCATCATATTACTACATCATTGTCATTAGTTCACCAATTCATTATCATCATTATAATCATTATTCATATCCCAATTTCACATCGTGTGCATATCATTCATTAAATATTGCATCTTCATAATCATCTCATTTCATCATAACTTTTCATTTAGGTCATCATTTCACTCCATATCCATTTATATCACTTTTTCATCATTGTTAGGTCTCATTCATTTACTCTACATCATATCATTTTTCACATCATTAAAATCATTCATCATTACATCTTGCATTCATTACATACATCATAAAGAAAAATCATCATGTTAGAAATCATTTCATCATAACATATATTACATCATATCATCATTGCATAATCATACATAAAATAAAAGTATCATCATTTACATTGCACCATCATTTGCATCATCATCATAAAAATCATATACGACATAGCATATAGAAATATACATGCATCCTTAACCATACATCATAAATCATCCATAACATGTGTATAATCAAATCACCACTGCATCTCATAAATCTCATAAAAAAAAATGTCCAGAGGTACAAGGATATCAAATGTTTCAACAAGATATATCAAATACAATGAATAAATGTGTCAAAATGCTCATCACTGAGGGGCATCTAGTCATGGCGCATGGCTACTACTATTCCCTAAAGCAGTAGGTATCACTGGATCTCTACTCCCAAAATCTCTGAGCTCTCGTCTGATTGGCTAACCCACACTCCTAGTGGCACTCTTGGAATGACTGCAAGAATGGGTCCGAGACCGAGTACCTGACTGTGTAAAAGCAATCCTCCTCTTAGGTGGCACTGCTTCAAAGTATCTCATCCTGTAATACTCAGCCTCCTGAGCATTATCCAATCCCTCTGCTACAACCTCTCCAATAGAGGTACTCTCGACTGATCTAAGGAGTCTCTTAGCTACCCCCTCGGCCTGTATGCATCTCTCCCGAAAGCTATCTCGCTCTACCGTAAGCTGAGCTATCTATGGATCAGGAGGTGGTGGCAATGCAACATGTGCCTATAGCTGGCTGATTATCACCTATGCCTATGCTAACTAACTCTGAAGAGTCTAAACCTCTGCCTGCAAGGCATCCATCTGTCTCTATGAGGGAGCCTTGATAATAACTCGTGGAGCCAAAGTACTCGGCTAATCCACTGCTCTCGATGTTTATGGCCTTGTAATGAAAGGTACATCAAAGAAAAACCTCTGCCCTCCACCCCCACCACCTCCATCATCCCCACTTTCATCACTGTTGTCATCCAAGCTGCCAAAGTCATCCCCCTCCTCATCAATATCCATGGATGTTGCATCTTGTACCCCTGCTGAGCCTCTCCCTGTGGCTAACCTCACCCTAGCCTGGTGAACCTTAGAAAGGGATGAGTGTAAAAGAAAGTTGCATAGTCATCCATCATCCCTGCATTTGTCACCTCTAGGTGTACCGCCTAGTGATCCGGCTTTAAATTTGCATGCTCTGTCCTAGTAGCCTCTATGGTCACAAATGGACCCCACTCTGCCACATCCTCCTGCCGCTTGGCGTAGTGTGCCAAACCTTGTGGCATCATCTCTACTAGTCCAAACTATCTCAAGACTTGCATAACTAGAAACTACTCGATGATAAATGGGGTGCACCCAATCAGGTATCTTGATCTGGTACAAAAAGGAAGCTCTATATAATCTACCTCCCAGGGGTCATAGTCAAGATATGGTCTCCAGATGATGGTATCCATGTCATCTAGTACCCTTCGCCAGTACTCTAACTTACCTAGCCTCAGCTAGACAAGGGGACCTGTGTAGGCATAAGCATATGGAAACCCAAGGGGATGATCTCTTTGAACAATGGGACAAGTGATCGCAATCCGCTCCCATGACCATATCTATAAAAGAGTAACTCCATAGGAGAGACTCTTCCCATCTATGTACATGACCTGATGAAGATCATGGTATAGATGGGAAAGCATGCAGGACCCCCATGCATATCTACTATGATGGAGAAGCATGTCCTTCAAGATCCGACCCCACCCGACTAATAGTCCCTTTGACTAGTGATCAAGACAAAGGAAACCGCCGATGAAAACTGCTAGAATTAAAGGTAGTGGGGCATATCTCTCCACCATCTCATTCCAATGAATCTCATATCTAGAGACATGAGGATCCTAGAAGACTCGTCTCAATGCATCGGTCCCCCCAATCTCCTTGTGATCATAGATCACAAGCTCACTAATTATAGGAAAACCCATAATCCTGTATACATCCTCTAGAGTCACGGTCATCTCTCCTGTGGGCAGATGAAAGGTGTTATGCTCACTATGCCACCTCTCAGCTAACACAATCAACATCACCCTATTGACCTGATATTGCGGGATCCTCAATAATGGACTCAACCCACACTGGTATATAATCTCTAAGTCATCCCGAGACAACTGGGAAACCATCTCCCAGCTATGAGGAAATCTCTCTCTAATCTGGAGGAGGTTAAATTCCTCCTTTATAACATCATCAAGCAATCATACAAATTAAAGCAAGCAATTTCTAATCAAATCAGTACATCAAGAAAGTTCATCACTTGTATCAAACAGGCAATCAGCTCAATCAAATCAAATCAAATCTTATTTGTTTTTCAATCATGAAAGAAAATCTATCTATCATTTCTACTATTTTTTTTTCATATCACATGGAAACAAATTTAACAGTCAATTGACTCAACATCTATCTATTTGTCTTTCAATGAAGAAAGAAAATCTATCATCTATTTGTCTTTCAAGCAGGAAAGCAAATTTATCTTTACTATTTGTTCTTCAAACACGAAGAAAAATTTATCAAATCAAGATAATCTATTCTTGATGTTATTAAACAACATATAATTAGTTGTCTAATCTAGCAACAATCATCAAGTACATATCAATTTTTCTTCAAAAATTGAAATTTGGCAAAAATCCATGGATGCGCTAAAACAGTCAATCGATGCGCTAAAAAAATTATGCGTGACTTTAATCTATGGATGTGCTAAAGAAGACATTGGATGCGCTAAAGTATCTATGCACTATTCTATCAAGTGGATGTGCTAAAATAGTCATTCTATGCGCTAATCTAGCCTATGCGTTAAACTAGCATCCTACACGGGCAGTTTTCTTGGATGCGCTACTTCGCTTTTCCTATGCGCTAATCTACAAATATATGTGTTACTATCTTGCATCTATGTGCTACTCTAGATGCGCTACTCTATCTAGCCTATGCACTGAACTACGGCTCGCATGCGCTAAAACATAGCGGAATTTAAAAAAAAAATTCAAAAATGCATGAAAATCGATCAAAAAATTTACAAGGAGGATCAAGTCAACTTACCAGAGGTCCATACGCAGCTGTTCTTTGATATCGGCAGGCTCGCTTGAATATATGGTGCTCATAATGGATTGACATCTCATTTTTATCTCTCAAAGCTCTAGAAATTACCACAAATTATTTTTCAAATGACAATGACTTTTCACCTTTTTCACCTTTGAAGGGGGTAAAAGTGGAAAATTATTCATATTTTTACTATACAAAGTGCTATTTTGAGAGCTAGATCACCTTTTTCACTCTGAAAATCATTTACATTCTTTCAAATCAACCTCATCAATATTCTCATCATGCGACTTATCTCTCAAGGGGGCATATAGCATCAGTAATTTCTAAATTCTGGGGAAAAATTCTTTGAAGCAATGCATAAAACACATCACTTCAAAGAGGGGAAAAATTTACACATCTAAAAATGGTCATGGTTATTCAAACCTATTAATTATTTAATTAATATTCTAAAGTCATCTACATATAAATAAATTTAATTATTTATTTATATTGTTCATTTTTCTAATTCTTCTAGTTAAATTAAATAAATAAGTTTATTTAATTATTGCTACTTTCCTCTTAATTAAACTAAATAAATTTTATAATTTATTTATTTAATTATCATTTCATTTCTAAAGTTTGAATGTTTAAATTTGAATTATGGAATATTCTTCTAATCCATTTAACTTCTCACATAATTAAATATTGTAAATATTTAATTACTCATTTTATTTCACTTCTCACATAATTAAATATTAATTTATTTAATTTTGGAAACTTCCATTTGCACATATCACATATAATTAAATAAATTTATTTAATTAATTAGCAATTATCCTCAACTTTCAACTAACTTTTCAATTAATGAAAAGATAAATGCCATGTTTGTCTCCATTTTTGGATGAGGATGGTTTTGTGGGTTGAAAAAATTCTTCCACTTTCCTCTCAACCTTCCACCTTTCTCTCAACTTCTTAATCTCTCACCATTCATCTTGACAGGTTTTAATTTCAACCGTTGATCTCCGCCAACTAGATTATTGCCTTCAAAAAATCTATAAATACAACCTTCTCGTAAGTAGATTTCATCCTAGATTTCATGCGTAGTTACTATAGGTGCATTTGAATCAGCATTTCAATTTCATAGTTTAAATCATTAGCAACACACATGCATTTTCAATCAATCTCATTCTCCGAAGTTGTCATTTCAACAAAGTTGTTACTTACACAACTGAGAGCCAGTTACTTTAATCAAATCCTTGGATATAAAGGACAATGGGATGAATTTGAAGGAGCTACTATTGTTTAGAGTTTGCATTTATGTTTTCTAGATTAGTTTCTTTCAATATAATGTCTTATTGGTGTGTTAGTTTACTTTTTTAATTAATCACGCATATTCTAACAACACAATAATTACAATTAAAGAATAACCTTCACCAAGTAAAGATTAATCTTCTAACATCCCCCCTTAATCTTTACTTGGGGAGGTTACATCGAACCCTTTAATTGGTTGTAATCCAATATTTTTACAATGAAAGGAATTTATCTTTACAAAGAGCTTTGGTGAGAATATCCGCAACTTGATCTTCACCTTTACAATACAAAAGAGAAATTTGATTTTCTTAAAGTTGCTCTCTAATGAAGTGGTGTTGAAGAGAAATGTGCTTGGTCCTTGCATAAAAAAATGGATTTTTTTCCAAAGAAATAGTACTTTTATTATCACAATATAAAGGAGTAGCATCCTTTTGAGGTAGACCCAAATCTTCAAGTAATCTTCTTAACCATAGTGCTTCTTTAGATGCATTTGTACAACCTTTATATTCAGCTTCTGTAGAACAAAGAGAAGTAGATTGTTGTTTCTTATTATTTCATGAGATTGCACCTGATCCAACAAAAAAAATTAACCACAAGTGGATCTCCCATCATTGGGATCAACTCCTAAATCTGAATCAGTATAACCTTTTAAAGAAAAATCACAATTTGTATCATAAAAGAGACCAAGATTAAGAGTACCTTTAACATATCTTAAAATTCTTTTTGTAACTTTAAAATGAGTTTGTTGTGGTTTAGACATAAATATAGAAACCAATCCAACACTATAAGAAATCTCATGTCTAGTAAGAGTTAGATATTTTAAACTACCAACTAATTGCCTATACAAAGTAGGCTCAACAAAAGGAGTTTCCATATCAACCATTAATTTATTTCCTAATTCACAAGGAGTAAAAAAACACTTTGCATCATTCATTTTAAATCTATCTAAGAGATCTTGAGCATATTCATGTCGAGAAAGAAAAATACCTTTAGGTGTTTGCCAAATTTTCATACCCAAAAAATAATGCAATAAGCCTAAATTAGTCATTTAAAATTGTTGGTTGAGTTGACACTTAGCATCACTAATCAAATTTTTAGAAATAGAAGTAATAATTAAATCATAAACATATAAAATAATAATCACAATATCATTTTCACTATGCTTAGTATATAAATTAGGATCATTTTTACTTCTAATAAAAATTTGAGATAGAAAGAAAGCATTAATTTTGGAATACCATTCTCTAGGAGATTGTTTTAAACCGTAAATTGATTTCTTCAATTTGCAAACCAGATGTTAATTACCTTTCTTAATGAAACCCAAAGGTTGAGACATAAATTTCTTCATGTAAATAACCATTTAAAAATACACTTTTAACATCCATTTGATGAATAGGCCAATGCATATGATAAGCTAAAGAAAGAACTAATTTAATAGTTGGCATTTTAGTTACTAGAGAAAATGTTTCATTATAATCTAAGCCTTCAACTTGAGAGAAACCCCTAGAAACTAATCTAGCTTTGAACTTGCTAACTTCATTATTTGCATTAACCTCTATTTTATATAAACATTTTCATGAAACAAGATTCTTTCTATGAGATAAATGAACTAAATCCCAAGTGTTATTAGTAATTAAAGTATCATATTCTTCTTGCATAGCCTTCTTCCAATGAGGTTGATCTTTAGCTTGTTCATAATTTTGGGGATCATTTGAACTCATAATATTGGACATCGAAGCATAATTACAATAATTTTCCTTTCTATTCTTAGATTGATTCATTCTAGCTAAAATATCCTCACTTTCTTGCATGAAATTTTTAAACCATTTAGGCTTTCTTTTAGATGTAGGAGTATCATCACTAGAAGAAGAATCACGAGGAGAAATTTCAACATTTTCATCATCACTATCACAATGAGTAAGAGATGCATTAGGAGGCTTAAGAGAAGATTCAACTTGAGGATTACCTTCCACAACAATAACTTTATTTTGAGAAGATTCAATATCATGCACTTTAGAACAATCATCAATACCATTTTTAGCAATGCATACATATATAGAAACTTTAAATTTGTTAGTAAGAGGATTATAAACTCTATAAGCTTTAGAATGTTCATCATAACCAACAAAAATATGATAAGAAAATTTAGGATCTAATTTTTCCTTGTTTGTTTAGGTTTGTGAACATAAGCAATTGAACCAAAAATTCTTAAATGCTTAAGATTAGGCTTCCTACTGGACCAAGCTTCTTTAGGAGTTATATGCTTTAAAGCTTTAGTAGGAGTCCTATTAATAATTTAAGTAGCACAAAACATAGCTTCTGCCTAAAATTTATGACATATTTTTAGCATGTAACATACATCTGGCCATTTCAACAATAGTTCTATGCTTCCTTTCTACTACACCATTTTGTTGAGGTGTATAGGGAATAGTTAGCTCATGCTTAATACCAAATTATTTCAAATAACTATTAAAAGACTTGTTCACACATTATTTACCATTATCAGTTCTAAGAATTTTAAGTTTAAAACCAGATTGTCTTTCATCAAATTTATGAAATTCAGAAAATATGTCAAGAACTTGATCCTTACTATGAAGGAAATAGATCCAATTTCTTCTTGAAAAATAATCAACAAAAGTAAGTACATACCTTGATCCTTGGATGGAGTTATTCTCCATGGGTCCCAAAAGGTCACTATGAACTAGGTGCAACTTATGAGTTTCCCTCCATGATTAACCATGTGGAAAGGGCTCCCTATGCATCTTACCACTAATTGTAAAGATGATCTTGAAGTGCGGCTATGGTACTACATGTGCATGACTGCTATTTACGTGCGGAGAATAAATTTTTGCTCGGTTCCTGATCAACTTGAAGAGGATGAGGACACAGTGATCGACCTGGGATATGATGCCGTCACCAATTTTTCACTGCCTGTGTTTGATTGGAATGAGTGAGAGCTTGATGAAATCAACGTGCTCACTAAGCCTGTCGAGATCCGAACTAAGGCATGGATCAACCAATAGGTGGCCCGATTGAAACAGCAAGGAGACGCCTTAACCTTTGAGGGACTAGAAAGTGAACCAAGTGGCTCCAATGGTGGGGTAGCTACTACTACAACTGAGGAAACATCTAAAACCCCACCATCAATCAAAACCAAAAAGAGAAAATAAGCTAGTGAGAAGTTGCCCAAACCAAAGGTTTATGCCTACAAGGCATTTGAGGGTGAGCTGCCAAAGAAAAAAATAAAAACAACTGGAGGCACGAAAATGTCTGTGGCACCCAAAGGTCCACTCTTCAAGCAAGGGGGAGAAGGATCTAACCTACCAGGGTCTCTGCCTACCGTAATTTCCATTGCTACTATTGATGCTGCCATCCCGCATGCTTCGCTTGCCATTTTTGCTTCCTCCCCGCCTACAGTGGACATCTCTGTCCAGCTTGCTTCCACCTCTCCAATCATGCAGATTATTCCCATGGATTCATCCTCTGCCATGACCTTGTTGGTCTCCTCTTCCTCTATGTCTCCTTCCCTTCCCTTCCCTCCGTTTTCACTGCTACGATGCCTATCCTTAGCCTCCTGAAATCCTTTGTGAAGTACATGTAAAATGTGCCATCTGAGCTTTCAGGGATGCTCACTAATCTAGTGGTGCAAGCTGCAATAGCTCAGGCTATGGCCCATGCTCCAGCTCTCCCTCCACCTTCCGAACCACCAAGAATGGAGGCAACAATGTAGATATCTGATGAACTTGAGCGATGATAGCTAGAGGTTGCGAAGAGGCTAGAGGATGAAGAATTTGAGTACCATGAGCATCCACTGTTCGAACACCGAGAGATAGATGAGGTAGCCTATGAGTGCTCCAGTGAGAGAAATGAGGAGCTAGACGCTGAACTGATTAGGGAAACAAATGACCCTGAGCTCAATGCAGAGTGGGGTAAGTAGCTTAAGGAGATTAAGGATAAGGAGGCCAAGGATCGAGTTGCACGTGAAGAGGAAATTTCTGCTCCAGAGATTGAGGGTAGCAAGTCTCCAACTGAGGGGCATGGCCAAACCCTAGAACATGATGAGGAGGCATCCCTCCATGAAGATGAGAAAGAAGAGAAGCCCAAGGAACATGAACAAGTCCAAGATGAATAAGAAAAGGGTGTTGAAATGGAGGATCCCTCCAATGGGCAGTTGTGTACTAAGTCTCCCACTAAGTATATAGTGCTTGAACAGGACTCCGATGAGGAGAAGAAAGATGCAGGAACTAAGAAGAATGCTCTTGTTGTTAGAGCCGTTGAACTTGAGAGGGAGGGCAGCAAGAATCAAGGTGAATTACCTAGGGAAGAGCCCCAAATGCCCGATTGGCTAGAAAAACAATTGAAACAAAACACTCCCACTCTGAAAGACCCAAAGGCAAGGCTGGAGGCCATTCTGGAAAGAGCACAAATAAGCACCAAGAAAGAGAAGAAGTCGAAGGTCAGATCAAAGGTGACCATGGATGCCTCTGGATCTAGGGGATTATAAATAGTGATGTCGGTGGTTGGAGAACAAGGAATAATTTATAACGTCTCCACCATCAACTTGGGAGTGGCCACAAGGGAGAAAAAGGTCGATCACCTCCAAGAATCGGTCGCCATAGTGGTGCATCTTATCCAGTAGGATAAGGTTTCTCTGGAGGAACTCAAGGCACAAGTGGCTAATTTGACACCCTATATTTAGCAGTGGTTGTCCCTAGATGAGCAGCCCACAACGTCATCCACCCTACCTCAGTTGCTATCTCAAGAACATATCAATAAATTAGAGAAGAGAAGGAACTTGGATAAGACTATGAAAAACTAGTTCTGGCAGGTCTTAGACATTGGAAACATAGGTATCAACTTGGCTGTTTTGACAGAAAATAAGTTCCTGGAGGTACAGAGAACCCTTGAGGGTAAGAGGTAGGTATGTGAGGAGTTCCCAAGAAAGTACAAGGCAACCTACCCAAAAATTGAGGCCATACTCACATTACTAAGCGAGGTTTGGGAGAAAAACCTTGCCCTCAAGGACGATGACCACTGGTTAGTGGATGTATGGAAGTGAGACTTTGACCATCAGAAAGGAAAGCTGGAGAAAATTATGGAATGGGTTGTTTCGGATATCGAATGGGCCAGGGAGACTAGAGAAGAGTGCGCTCGGTACCTCAATCTGATGACGGGGTATGAGCTGCCCACTGTCAAAATTAATCCTAAGAGCATAAAGCCACACTTCTTAAATAATATGGAAGAGGGGATGTCAGTTGAGGTTGCCACAGACTTCATGAGTTTTGCGGCCCGAGCCTTCGCACAGTTAGAGCTTTTCATAGATAATGCTGCTAAATACGATGATGACTGGAAAAAGCTCGTCATCAACTCCCAGGAATGGAGCTATCAAATTTTGTGGTCTGACATCATGGAGTTGGAGAAGTTCTAGCCATTGATCTTGAGCTTTATGGAGTATGCAGTGTTAAATAAATGTGGAGGCAACCTAGTCATCGATGAAGAATTCCTCAAAGAATAGCTACAACAAAGGGAAAACAACAAAAGGACGAAATTGTTACAGTGTTGTCACTAGATGATGAAATAAGGAAAAGACAAGAAATATCTTATAAATGAAATATATTTAGGGATAGGTGAAACCCTAGTGTAAAGTGAATCTTGGCCACTCATTTGTCTTTTTGAAAACTATAAATAGGGCTCTCCTCCTCTCATTTTAAGAGAGTTGAGTTGTTGTAAAGGCATGCTGCAGAAATTATAATAGAAAATAAAATCATTTCCTGGTGTATTTATGGGTTTCTCTACATGTTTCATGATTCTTCTCCCCTTAGTTAAAAATTTATTTCAAATTACTTTGTTGTTCTAGTTTCCTTTAGTTAGCTGTAGTGGATTTAGTATGTTGTCTTTGGTTTTGAAGATTTTTGCTGTGTGTATGCTTTCCTTGTCCATACTTTTGGTCATTTGCTACTGGTAAATGATTGTGTAAAGTTAGCTTGGACTATAATTTCATAGCTACTCACTAAACTTTGTATTTTTTCACATTTACATGGCAAATGAATGATGAATATCTACAGTCCTTAGAAGATAGCATAGATTTCATGACATTGTGAGAATTCAGATTAAGTGAAATTCTATCTAAGGAAACTATCCATAGCAGGAACCTCCATGATCACTGTTCATCGGTAGTTGCAGGTCCAGGAACCATCCTTCTTCCTCACCCTTTTTTCCTTTTTTTAGAAACAATTTGTGCTAAGGTTCATTGCACATTGTAAAGCCAAATTTGACAAAACAATGGAGTCCAAGACTATTGTCCGAGCCTACATCAAAGTGCAGTAATTTCCTATTTGAAGAACTCCATTCATTGAACCAATTCTCCTACAGCTTCAAACCATGTAAGACTACTTGGTGATTCCAAAAAAATCACTTCAAACAAATGATATATTCCAAGCATTGTCATGACTTGACATTCGAGAGACCTTGGGATAGTGTTCTGCAATTTGATTGTGGAAGATTATCTTTCAAGAGAGGTGATGCACCTATGCATTACCTGTGTTGAGAAGTGCATAAAAACACCATCAATAGAAGGGATATATGTTTCATGATGAGGTCTGGATCTATCCCTAGCATGTTTGTATACAACCAGGAAATGTTGAATTGTCACTCTTCAAAGAACTTGATAAAGTTGGGCTTTTGTGTTTCTGTCAATGATTCTACCAGATGAAGAGTTCTTACTATTTCTGCACTATCGACATTGATGGACTATGTTGGTTCAATCAAAACTTTTGATCTCTCCTGTAAGTGCTCTGGGAGAGTGTCAAATTTCCCATCCTTTGGTGCCTCAAAGAAGTTTTCACCATCAGATGTGCTCTTTATTTTTACTATTTCAGGATCTGATACTGTCATAGAATGGTTTTCACCATCAGATCTTTCTTTTGTTTCATTTATTTTAAAGCTGGGAAACTTGGCACTCTCTTGTTGTGAAGCTTCATTATGATGTTCAATGGTGGAGATTGTTTTGAGATTAATAGCATAGAGAAATTTTATGATGGCTTCATCGTTCGAAAAGGTTGGGATATTGATAGGTTTAGTTTGGTCCCAATCTATTAGTTCACGATATAGTAATGGTAGGGTATCATCATACAGGTTCAAGTTAGACATCATGAGTGTCCTAATAGAAATGTTGTCATCAAAGAAGACTAGGGCCAAGTAGAGGTCTATAATGTTACTCTCTTCCAAGGTGTCCATCTCGCTATGAGTTTTCTCATCCTCACTCAAGTGGTCAATATTGTGTGATTCTAATTCAAGTGGTCTAGTTCTTGAGCCTTGTCCCTCCTCAAGCATGGGAGTATACTTATGTATTACATCAACATTCTTGTCATGACATGATTCTTCTAACAATGAATCCCACTCATATTCATTTGAATCTATTTCATAGTTGTCACTAGCTTGGAGCTATAAGATCCATTCAACAACCTTCTGCTTCAAGTCTTCCTTCATTTCTTCATCTTTCTAATGTTCTTTATATCCTAACACTGTTTTGTCTTTTGGATTGGTTATAATGGGTTGGATAGGTTCTATGATACCCTCTTTTATTTTTCCGATAGGTCCTTGTCTGTCATATCCCATTATCTTTAGGATGAAGAATCCCTTTCCATACTGAGTGTTTTGGGCATTTGTTATTGCAGCTTGAGAATCAGTTTCATCTTTGTAGAGATAGTTCAAAATATCTTTGTCCTTAGATTCCTCCGCTTGGGTGCCTGCTTTTATGAATCAACCATAAAAAATAATGATTGGTTGTGAGGATTTTTAGGATGAGGTTGATGGTTGACAATAGGATTTTGGTGACATTAACTACAAGAGGCAGAGGGATTGTTCAATGGAATATTCATCGATGCCTTTGTCTTTCATTTGGACCTTCTCTTTAAATTGTTTGGCCAGGGTATTAGGCTGGGCTTCAGAATTGGTGGATGTAAAGGAGGTGGGTTCTTCCTTTTTCTCTGACTATTTGGATGATGAACTTGATTGAATTCCTTCATGGGAGGATGTGGCTAAAGGATTAGCTTGACTGGAACTATTGGATATATCAAGAGTGGAATTAGGAGATGCATAATTATGATGCACAAATACATCCTGGAAAACCTTTAGAGAATTGCATTGTTGAGGATTATTTGAATCAACAGGAGTAGTGATTTCTTGGCCATTACATGGAAACTTTAAGTAGTGATGATATGTTGAGGGTACAACCTTCATTTCATGGATCCATGGACAACCCACGAGTATATTATATGTTAAATCCTTGTCCAAAACTTGATAAACCACATTTTTCTAGATTGGACCCACTTGAATGGGAAATATAATTAGACCTTTTGAAGCTCTCTCTTCGTCATCATATGCTTTGATTGTGATCTAATTTCTTGGATCTATAGTATTTTTTAGAGAACCCTAGTTCTCAGACAAGTTTTAAAGTACAGATATTAAGTCTAGCTCCTTTGTGTATAAGAATGTGCTTGACATGACTTTTATGAATTAGAACTTCAATATGAAGGGTCGCATTGTGAGGATGGGTGAGTGATACATCTTCATTTTCCAAAAAGTACAAGCAGTGAGGTGTGAATAGGTGTCCCACCATGGCTTGGAAAGCATAGAATTCTAGATCATTTGGCACTATCGTGTTGACTAGGGCTTTTTCTAGAATCTCTTTGTGAGAAGGAGAGATTTTTAGGAGCTCCAATATTGATATTTGTGTGGGAATTTATTGGAGTTGATCAAAAATTTTGTATTGATGAGATGCAATAGCAAGTAGTTTGAAAGCATTTCCCTTTAAAAATATTTGGTTTGAGCCCTTGTGGTCACGTTTATAGGCACACTATCTTATTTTCCATTGATTTTGATGACATTAACTTGATTACCCATTACAACCACATCTTGCAGGATATCGTAAAATTGATTAGAAAGGATGTTGGAGTTGTTGATTGGATGATTGGTTACAATAGGATTGGGTGTGTTATTGATGTTATTTGTGTGATTTCCAACGATAGAGATATGATAAATGGTGGTATCATGAACATAGTTTACATTTTTTCCTTTTCCTTTACTATTAGAAGGTTCTCCTTTTTCATAATTTGGCTAAGGGTTTTTGAATACCCCATGGTCAGTGTTTTTTGGAGGCTCCTCGATCCTTATGATCTTATTGTCAATCAAATATTATATCTTATGCTTCAGTTGCATGCAATTGTTGGTGAGGTGACCTTTACATCAATGAAACTCACAATAATGGGAATCATTCCATCATAATTATTTTACCTTGGGTTTGAAACCTCGAGTATCAGGTAAAGTGATGAGATTTTCCATAATAAGTTCCCTCAAGGCGGATTCATGTGATTGAACCAAAGGTGTAAACTTCCTATGATTGTTTGATGTTTGATAAGGTAGATTCTTGGATGATGATGTTTGATTATTTTGATTATCTCCCTGGTTAACATTTTGGTTGTTTTTTTGGTTGGTAGTTTGGGTGGTCTTTTGATTTTCGTTCGAGGAACTCCTTGACAAATTGAAAACTAGTTTGGCATTATGCATTTCAATAGAGGTATCATTGTCATTATTTTTATACTTTTGCAAAAAAAAAAAATTATCATTGTTCGAGGAACTAGATGAATTGTTTTCATTATAGATCTTCAAAATTCCTTGTTTGACTAAAGCCTCCTCAATCTTGATTCCATTTTAAATCAATTTCTCAAAGGTTGGAGGGCATTGTAAGTCAATTCTATAACTCATGTAAGCATTTAGGTTATCAATGAATACCTCTATCTTTTCCTTTTCCAGTATGGATTAAGGACATCTTGCGAATAACCTTCTCCATCTTTGTAAGAATATGATGAATGATTCTCCTTTCTTCTATTTCACATTACAAAGGTATTTCATCATGATTTCATGTTGAATGTTATACGAATATTGGGTAATGAACTTGTTTACCAATTCCTCAAAAGACCTAATCCCCAAAGGAAATTATGAGAACCACTACATGAATTTCCCTCCCAACTATGTGGGAATAACCTCATTAAACATGTATCCTCATGGGAAAACTCAAGACTTATCATTCAAAATTCCCTTACATGATCTATTAGATCAGTTTTCCCATTGTACTTGTCATATTTGGGAAATTCACAATGTTTAGGGAAGGGTATCATGTTAATGCTTTGATCGAATGGGTATGGACATATATCTTGTATGGAATATCTCTTCATAGTCTCGGTTTGCATGTTCTACATTTTTTGTTTAAGATTTTGGATTTGTTGTTTCAAAACGTCCATGGGATTTGGGTTTTCACTTCATTGCTTGATTCAGTTTGGGTCTCAGTTTCCGCTTTCTTTGGATTTCTTTTCAATTTGTTAATATCAAAATCATCGAGTAACTTGATTCCTTTGTTTGCCAACAATAAAAGGTATCTTTCTCCATCCTTTTCAAAAACCTTTTCTAATAATTTATGGAAATTTGGGTCTTGTTGGGCTTGTTGGACATCTTCTTCATTTACCTCATCAGTTTCATTTTGATGGTGTTCATGAAAGGGGTTTACTTCGGGTTTAGCCATGTTATCTTGGGTTCCAATTCATTTTCCTTGAGTTTTCATATTTTGGGATCTTGTTTGGATGGGCATATAAGTGGTGATGATGTTCTAAATACTTGACCAAAGTTTGAGAGTGTCAAAAGGGGTTGGTTAAAAATCTGGTTAAGCAAGCTTTATTTTGGGATGAAGGATGATAAATCTTGATGGTGAAATGTGGCTGCTAAATAAAATATTTTATGTGATAAGGAAAACACTTTGAGATGTTTGGTCAAAGATTAGATGAAGGATTTTCACTTGAGAATGCTAGTTTCAACAAAATTGAGCTCTATTGTAGAAATTGATTAGGATGATTGGAATATTAAATTGCTGGTTGAGGAATGAAAGAATGACGAATAGGGTGACTATGACTATGTCTTTGTGAAAGAGCCCTTCGTTGATAATAATCTCATGAAGATAAAGGATCTAAAGAAATATCATTAATATATCCTCTATCAAAGTCGTGATACCTATGGATGAAGGTTCAATAATCGAGAAAGACTTTCCTACTTTGATACAAGAAGCATCTCCTTTTCAAAAATTTCTTATAGCCAAGGTGCTTCTTCGGTTTCTTACTCTTTTGGTAATGGATTTCTTGACAAATTTGGTTGATTTACAATCCCTCAACATAAACTTTAGGAAAATGAAAAGGTGTTGCTTAAGAGGGAAAATTTGAACTAGATGTTGATTGGTAGAAAGGAGGTCAAATTCAGGTTTCGGTTTGAAAAGTTACCAGATGCGATAAAATAGGGCCCAGATGCATTGAAACTTAGATGCACTATAGAATGGTTCAGATGCACTGCAGGAAATTTTGGATGTGCTAGAACAGGGTATGAATGCATTGGAGAATGGTCTGAATGCACTAGAATAGGATATGGATGTGCCAAAAGAGCATATGTTGGGATATATAGATGAGATGCACTGAAAAAAAATTGAATGCACTAGAGAATGGTAAGAATGCATTGAAACAGGAGCCAAATGCATCAAACTGAAAAGTGTTTTATGGTTTTTGATAGTTTGACAACTTTTTTAAAAAAAATTTGACAATGAATTTGGACTGTTTAAGTTGGATTTTCTTCTGAATCAGTGATTGAATATGTTTTTGTGATGTTTTCTTTTGAAATTGGTTTAAAAACACATTGGTAAAACACATCAAACAAGCACGTTCCCTAGGTTGTGTAAGACAATATTCTTTCGGGTTCCACGTGGATTTTACTCCAACCACATATCCTTAGTGGATTAATTCAAAAGCTTGGCTACACAGGCTCCCCCTTAAAGTACACTCACTTCTCAGGCCAACCAAGCTTCCAACTCCCATGAATCTCCCATGGCAAGTTGATCATCTCTACTAAAAATTGTGAAAATGTAGATTACTTTGCAATGACCGTTGTTGCACCAAAGAATATAAAGGTAATTGTGCTTACTACAACAAAGGGGTTTTTAGTAAGGGCATTCCATTATGAGTGGGCTATACATACAAAAATATGAGCTCCATTAAGGAGGACTCCCAACCTATAGAGGTTAATCTCTATAGATTTTTACGCACCTCATGGGTATGAAGGGAATCACTTGTCGGTATAACCATTCATGGTCCTTGAACTTTCCTCAAGTCCCAGTTTTATATATCAACTAGAAGGGCTTGGCCTTAGCCTGTTACCTATTTGGGTCATTCCCTTGTGGTGATTACCTCTTGTCCCACGTCCAAGGAAGACCCTCTAAGGGTGAAAATAAAAAGAAATGAATGGGTCCAGCTTTTTTATCACCCAGTTAAGGGGAGAGCATACTCGCCTACCACTCAAAACACAAAAAGCATGGTGTAAATTATTCCTTCTAATTAAGCTAGATCCCTATCTTATCTAAAGGAAATGAAAAATTAAAATCCCTACAACCAATATTAGTAGTTTCAACTTTTTATCTTTGACAACATTCTTTTATGTGTTTCTGCAAAGTCTCTGACTACATATTGAGTTCCTGCAACACATAAAAACATAAATCAGTTTCAGAAATCTAGAAAATTGATAGTAAAAATCGAATGTGCCATTACAAAGATAGAATGCACTAAAACTTAGAATGAATGCACTGAAAGAAATACTAAATGCATTAAAAGAAAAACCTAATGCGCTGAAACTAAAAAATGACAAAATTAAATTTAAACTCCATGTTCCACCAAAATAGAGTCTGAATGTGCTAAAAGAAATTCTAGATGCACTGGAATAGGAACCAGATGTACTGAAAGAGAAACCAGATGTGCTGAAACAAGAAACTGGATGCGCTAAAACAGGAGCCAGATGCACTGTAGAAAAAAATGGATGCACCATTTTCAGATATTTTGATGGAACCTATAAAATAAACTCAATAGAAAATCGATTAAAATTAGGGCCTTGGCTCCACTGTGGGTTCCAATTTATGTGTGTTATGAAAAATATGTCCTGTAATGTCAGTATAACACACCTTCATGCGATGTATTACATCAAAGGAAATCTAAATAGAAAAAATGAAAGCTACAACTATCCTCTTAATTCATTCCATGGTTCTATAATCTCAAGGAACCCTGAAAATCATGCTCTCATATCTCATTAGCACTACACATGAACTTGCTAAGATTGACAACTCAAGATACGAAATGCTACAATGAAGTCTACATGCCTATTTTTTTTTGGATTTTCGATATTTGATGCTTGAAGACTAAATGATCCTAGGATGAGATAATGCTAAATTCTAGATGTTGAGATTGATGATAATGATCTAATGTAAATGTTAAATAAAAGATCAAATGAACTAAACTATCCAAAGTAAAATTGCCATTATAAGATTAAATGAGCTAAAATGCAAAACTAAGCTAAAAAGCTCTCCAAATTCTCTCACAAATGCCCTAAAATTCAGTAGCATAAGCTTGTCCAAATATTAATGTTGAAAAATTGTAGCAAAGGGTCCTATTTATAGATTTTCTAAGGCTCAAGGTGATGTGGCAAAAATGGATGGTCGGGATTGCAATCTTGCGGCATCAATGGTGGAGCATCAGGAGGTTAGAGGGAATTAGGGAGATGGTTCCCTTTAACAAGAAAAATTGCCAAGTATTAAAGGGAATCATAGAGAAGGACGGGCCATGTGTCTCAGTTAGTTCCAAATTGGTTACAAATTTGTTGAAGATATTTCATATTTTCCAATTTATAAAATTCATTTTTGTGACACATGACGAGGTGGCAGGTGAGTTGGAGGTGGTTAGAGGAAATATGTAGAAACGTGCTTAAATTGAATTAAAAATTTAATTTAAAAGAAGATGGTAAATTATCAAGATGCCAAATTAATTCATTTGTGCATTTTAACCAATTTAAGAAGAATATGCCAATTTGAATTTAAAAATTCAAATTTAAGAGGAAGAGGGAAAACCAATTAAATAAAAAATTGATTAATTTGTCCATTAATTAATTTAGAAAGAAAGTGAATTTTGAAAAAGAAGAATTAGAATATGAACCATATAAATAAATTTAACAATTTATTTATAATAGTAGAGGAATTAAGAACATTAATCAAATAGCAATTATTTAATTAATATAATGCTCCAGACCATTTTTACGTGCATACATATTTATTGCAGGTATTATTTTGTAACTTAGTTATTATGATATCAAATTAAGTAAATGTTTTAAGCATAGAAATATATGCCCAATAGTTATTAATGTTGTAATAAATATGTATTAATAATTTAAAAATTTGGTAGAGAGATAAGGATGTGGCATTTAAATGGCTTCCACAATAATTTCAAGTAATAATGAGATTTTCATATTAGTGCCAATAAATTTTCTTATGTCAGCACCATCGCCAACTTTGTAAATCATAATGTAAAGTACAAGGTTTTTGTGTGCGAATCGTCGAGAGGGAATAAAGAGAAATTAATAATGCATGATTTGACATGATGTGTTATTTATTTTGAAAATTGTTGCGTCTGAGTGAAGAAATGCTAATTCAATGTTTTGCTTAACAATTTGTGGCTGCCATTTTCTCTGTTGAGTTGTAGAAGTGAAAAAATGGGGAATAAAAGAAATGTAGAGCCTAAGAATTTGAATGTATACCATGAGATAGAGAGATTACTAAGAGAATCTAGGTGGCTCGATTTTATAAAAATGTATGAGGCTTTTGAGCTTGAATTAGTCAAAGAATTTTTTCAAAATTTTCATGTGAATGTTACTAGAGTAAGAGGGGAAGTAATAGAGGTCACTACTACTATTATAAGTGAATTTTTTGGTATTCTAGCTGAAGGGGAACCAGTAAATAAAGGGCATATAAATTTTGAAGAGTTGGTTTCAACACTTCATGAAGAACCTCAAAGGCAGCCTAAAATTCAGTGGCATAAGGGAAGTCAGAGGGGAATTGCTCACAACAACCTGGAGTAGCCCTAGCAAATAGTTGTAATGTGGTTAATGAAATTATTCACCTGTGAAAGACAATATGACACAATATTAGGGCCAAGATTGTGAATTTTAATGCATTTAAGGTATGGTAATGCTAGACCTTCTACAAACATTAACCTACCTACCTTTCTATTTTTTCAAATATCTTCTATGATATCTAGGGGTACATCATCTATTAGGTATCATAGTTTGATACATTTAATTATCAAGCACCATTTTACGGTGAAAGAGTCTGGTAGGGAAGGGTGGTTAGAATTTTTTTCAACCCCTATTGTCAAATGTGAAATAAAATCCAAGAAGAGACTCGCAACAAAAAAGGGTAAAAGTTGAAAAAGGAGAATCTTCTCAAAAAGGACATAAAAAGAAAAAGAGAAAGCTACATGAAACTATTAGGGTAACTTGTAGTACTTTTAAAAGGAAAAAGTGGGAGTTGCAAGAAGAGAACCCTAGTGTTGTTGACACCCATATTCCAACTCCTCGTAATTTGCTAGAACAAACCCCTGAAACTCACCAGGACACTTTGGGAAGCCATAAAGAAGTTCAAACTCCTGTGTGTTCTCCTGAACAAGTCATTAGTCCTCCTAAAGCCCCAATTTTGTCTCTAGAGAGAACCCCTATTATAAGACCCCATGAATCACCTCATGAGAGACAATCTCCTCATGTTCCAAAAGAAGATATCCCTATTGAAGGGTCTGATAATCAAACAAAGGGAAAAAAGGTTCTGATGAATGTGAAGATGAGGAGGTTGAATCTTCTTCTGCACATTTGTTGGTTTTAAATTTGAACAAGAAAAATATCCTCAAATTTAAAAATTAAAATGCAGGAAGGAGAGGAAATGGAGGAAGAAGAAGAGATAGTAAGGGCCATGGCAATTTCAAGAATACAAGCAGAATTAGAGGAAGAGAAAAGAAGAAGAAAATTTCTTGAAGAAAATTTAAAAATGAAAGAAGAAGAATTTCAACAATCTATAAATAAGACTAAGCAAATGGAAAAAATAAATGGTAGAAAAAGAAAGTATTTTGCAAGGAAAATTGAACAAAATAGAAAAGGCCCTACAACAATCTAATGCATAGGCATTAGCTCAAATAGAAGAGACAACAAGGTTAAGTGTAGTGGAAATAGGAAGATTGAAGGAAGAATTACAACAAAAAGAGGAACAATTAAGATAACAATCGAGTAAATTACATTCTCATGAGGTTTCCACCTCATCTACTCCAAGGAGATACCTTGCTCTAATAGCACTAAAACTTAAACAAGAAAATAATCAGTTGAGAAGTAAAAATTAACAGATAGAGAAGGAAAGAGATGAAGCAAATGAAATATTTTAGCAAGTTGTAGAACTATCCTCTGCAATATTGTCAATGAGAAAAACATCAAGGTTATATGTCTTATTCTTGAGAGAAATACTTTTCCAATAGAAAATTAATCAACTAGTTCTAAAGAGAAAAAATGATTATTATTATGACAATGAATTTCTTAAAGACTTTTACAACAGTCATCCAACTATTCAGAACTAGATGTGTGAATATTTTCAGCATGGTTTTCTTCTTGGTGATTTTCCTCAATCTTTTCTGAATGTTTTTATAGGAGAGTTACAAATCAAATATTTTGTATCATTGTTGCAGAATCAAGTTGAATGGGAAAATCAAGCAGCTCAATACAAGGATGCATAGATGAAATTGGGAATGCCTATGAGATATGAGACCCCCTAGTCAAGGACTTTCAAAGCCAGATTCAGGTATTTTGCAATGTCATTGAATTTAGCACCAATTTATAGGAGGAATATGTCTAAGAGCATTCATGTTTTCAAAAATATTTAAGATCACCTTCCACACAAATCTCTAGGCGCAGAAAGAGATAGGTTTTGTAGTATTCCAACACCATTGAGAAGAAGAGAACCCATCTCTTCAAGAAACATTACCCGGAGTCTCACTATTGTGAGAACTTTGATATATATCATTGAAGAGTAGCAAGCCAATTGGATTAGGATGAGGTTCAGACCACCCTTGGTCATAATTCCTGCACCTAATTTTGATGGCTCACCATAGTTCATAGGGGAGAGACTGAGAGAATGGATGGAATAAATTGAAAAACTAAATGGATATGCTCATCCTAGGACCTACTTGGAATATATGTTGTAGGATGGTGATTTGGTTGACTTAGTTACTTGGATGGTGAGGAAGAATAGAAATTTAGTAGATCCTCAACCATGAGGATATCGTTGATAGCAGGAGGGGGAGAAATGATGAGTTCCCAAAATGACACATTAATTGATCATTTTATGTTCTCAAAGAATTTATTAGATTATTAATTAACTATGCTAGCGGTAGATTATATACTTATATGTTTTCTTGTTTTATCTTATATTTAATTAATTGGAGGATATATTAGAAATAATATTTTGCATTAAATGTGTTGCTTTTAATGATGTTAATGATGAAATGAATATGAAATTTGAAATCCCTATTGTCATATTAGCATCCTATTCTTGTAGATTCCATGTAGGTGATTAAATGCTTGCTGTATGAGCTAGATTTGTTAAAATATTTGTTTAACAACATGGAATCAATTGCACTCCTGAACGCTCCAACTGGATACTGACTCATCATGATTTTGAATTGACTTCCTTAGTTAGTTTGGAAACTTCTCGTTCGAACTATTATGAGGTGAAATTCTCTCTGATACTCTCAGTTATGCTTTAGTTTTAGTTTTTCGCTTTGTATCTTGGCACTTAGTGCCATGATTTTGAATTCAAAAAAGGGATATTTCAATAAATATTCATCCTTAGGTTTTAGTATGGAATTAGTTAATCTTTTGCTTAATATTGTAATGTTGGTACTATGCACTGTTGTTCTACTCACCTATTTAGGCCAATCTGAATGCAAATAAAGAGTTGATTTGAATATCGATGTTAAAAGTCCCACCAGAGGAAGAGAAGGGCCCATTCAACCAAAGGAGGTGACCATGTGTTATGTTCTTTGATTCAGTTAATTTTTTTTTAGTTTGTATCAATTGGAAAGTTAAGCATCTTAATTTTTTTTAATCATTGTTAGTAACTGCACTTAAGTACACTCTTAGATTAGTTCATTTTGGTCTTAATATATCTCATAATTCTTCACCATAGATTATAATTCATTTCTTTACTATAGATTTAATTGCTATTTGTAGGAATTAGACTTAATAACTATTTTCAAATACATGTGGTTTTAATGGAAGTGATAATGATGATTGTTGTGAGGATTAAACCGAAGCTTGTTTGGAATTTATTTATGGAAATTAGTGTTTTTTTTTTTTTAGATTAATATTTATTTCCTTGCAAGCATAAAATAGACTTTCTTTTCAAGTAAATTTAAATTCCAAATTTTAGATTAAGAGTGAATTTAGTTATATCTTAATTTTTCTATGAATCGATTACACTCAAGTCAGGTGGAGTCTAAACTAAGTTATTAGAGTCTGAATAAGCATTATTTAAGTAATAAGATAGAGTTAGTATTTATAAATTAGTTGTTGATTTCCACTCTTCAGAGATCCTGAAGGCTTATGAAGGAGTTAGACTGAAATCAAAAGTCATTATTTACAGTGCAAAACCCCGAATTCGTAGAGACATCCTTATTGCATACAGCTATAAGAGACAATTGGTTCAATAATTGAAAAATTAAATGAAGCAAGTGACACCAATGACCTTTCCCATCAGCTTTGGCCTAGTTTTGCACACCCCTATTCTTGAGCCTAAGTTGGTCACATGCCTTAAAATTATCAAACACCCCTTCACCAAATTGACCTGTCTAAATTTCACTGAATTTTTCCTTTGTGGTGTTGGCTCTTTTTAAAATCCAACAAGATCTCATAGGTAACCTATGGATTTTCCATTTCCAATAGTCAGTAGCTTGAAAGGGGTTGGCCAATGAACGAGAGAAAGCGATTCAACTTTCCTCTTGCACTTCAGACTCTACAAAACCTAGGAGGGTAATCCCACAATGTATTTATAACACTATTTCACAACACCTTCACATACATTGTAATTTAAAAATATACATTCTCAATTCACACTTGGAGCACTATGATTTGTTAGAATTTGGAAAATCCTTCATACCCCATGACTCAAAGTAGGGAATAGGAAAATCATTGGATAACTATGAAAACCATCATCATTATAAGTAAGACTTGATTTAAATGAGTTGTTCTTTGACACAATTTAGTTGGCTAGATATATAGAAATTTAACTAATGCATGGAATAGTGCTTTATCATAGGGTGACAAGGTCAAATTTTCAAATAATGATAACACAAATATTGTAACATTAACACCGACAAATCATCATGGATTTGCATTACAAATTCATAAATCAGAAAATCCACATAGACAATTCTCAGAGATCCTACATCACAATATATGAATCATTGATCACACTAAAGCATTTAATCAATTCTTTGAATTGAAGCACATAATGAAAACACACATCTAATCACAACAATTAGAGACCAATGAAATAATCTTTAACTATTTCATTGCTAATTCATATATCACTTCATGGGAGAAAATTTGCCTTGAGTCTTCCATTAATTGATGCCAAAATGCTACAATTATTGTTAATTTTTTTAGCTAATTGTAAATGTAAACTCATGACCCTAGACTCGACAATAAATCCTATCTATTTGCATATTCCTAACAATTTCAAAATAAATCTAAGATCCAACAAAACTTCAAAGACCCCTGCACAATAGCCTTGAATTCCTTTTTATAAGATCAAGGGAGTGAAACAAGCATCAGGCTATTGGCCTATAAAATTACATTTCACATTACATTTCACAATATTTCATCTAATTTCAACCCCCTGGTAGTTATATTTGCACCTCACATAATGGGTGGAAAAACCGAAAGAAAAATGCTCGGGTGAACATACAAAACCCGTTCACATGTTGCTTTAAAATTCCACATCACCGCTTTACTCTAAAGGTGAACCCAAATTAAAATGAAAGAAAGCACAAAGAAAAGTAAGGGGACCTTGATTGGATTTCCATGTGTATATCTTGCTAAGAGGATATAGATTTTTTTTTGCAAAGTTTGTTTCAAACGCCAGACCCGTATTATACTAGAGCCTATTCCATATCCATCTCAACACCCCTTTGTGGTTTACTCAACATATTTATCCAACCAACCCTTCTATTATTCCTCTGTGGGCTAATTTTTGTCAAGCAACTTCTGCACTTTGACATTATACGCATTATATCTTGCTTCTAGTATGACTCGGAATTGCTTCACAAAAGTGTCCATTCCTATCTCAATTTTGATGAAGTTATCAATCAATTCATTTAATACTAAGAGGTCTAGTTTATTCTCAACATACATTACTGTAGGACACTCAGTAGTCTGATGTTTGAACAAAGTCCATGAGTCATAAATTTTTAAATTTCCTTCCTCAATTAGAACCTTGGGCATGCCTTTCTCTTCCATGTCTATGAAGGCTTCCACATTTCCTTGTAATAATCCCCCAACTCTTTCATGGAATCCTGTAATTTCTCCAGTAGTCTCAATCTTATTGATTACCTCATGGAGATGCTCAGGGGCCTTAGAATCTCCTTTAGTGATTGTCTAAATTTATTTCAGACTACTTAACTTGCTGGTCCATTTATTCTAGGTGTTCATGAAAACCTCTTGGGTACTCTAAAACTTTTTATAAGCTTCATGAACACCTTTGTATATTAACCATGTAGTTTCTTCCTTTAGAGAAATCCTATGCCATCTGTAATTGAGGAGACCTTCAGCTATATCCTTTGAAACACTAATCATTCCTTCTTAGAGCTTGTTGTTCTCATACATGGCTACTTGGAGCTCCTTCTCCATTGTGATAATTCTCAATTTCAAAGTGTCTTTATCTTGTGGTGAAGTACCAGGCGAAGAAGTTGGAAGAGCCTTTTGACTAGCACTGACTAGTGTAACCCTTACTTTGTTAAACTCCTCAACTAATTTTTTGTGCTTCTCCAGTAAGTTAAAATACTTGGCCTAACTAATCTCTGTAGTGTCAACACTCAACATGGATGAGTGCATTTTCAACCTTGTGGCTTGTGGGGTTGTCATCTCTAAAGCTCTTCCAATGATCACATCTCTAGAGAGACCAGTCATTGTTCTACTAAGTACACATCTCCCTGAATTTGGAGTTAATGACCAAATAGCCAGTGCATGTAAACTGGGACTAAAACTTGGACCAAAGGTCTTTTCATTAAATTTTTCCTCAGAAATCGAAGCATTTGGGTCACTCTTAATTTAATCCAAAGCAATTATGGGGGACAAACTCCAATCAAGAATAACCATCATCCCATTGTCTTTAATTATCCTTCTGGCTTCCATAGGATTCATTTGTGTGATCTCCTGAGAAATCTCCTCTTCGATCTACTTCTTCACCTCCTTCTATTGAGAAGGATCAACTACCTCCATTACTACTTGTATACTATCATTTATTTCCTGAGCTTTTAGCTCAACAACGAATTCCCTAAATTTCTTTGTTGCCACAAAAGAGTCATCTTCCAAAAACTTAGCACAAGCTAAGAGTCTTGCATCATTATCCTTGCTCTCATCATATTCCTAAGGCACTAACCTATCATCTAGAACAAATGGTTCCATTGCATCTCCCACATTGGGATAGGAGAACTCTTGTTCTAGTCGATGCTCAATAGGATTTGACTCAATAGAAGGTTGGTGTACATCTACCTCAACACCTTATGTTTCTTCAACATTCTCAAGGGGAAATTCCATGATAGGAGTGTCCTCAACATCTAATGGGTGTTGTCGAACCTCAGGTGGCACAAAATCCTTTGATTGGCCACTAGTCTTCAACAAATGCTCCTGTAAGGAAACTTGGGCTAGTTTTTCCGCTTGTTCCACCTTTTCTAGGAAAGTGCCATCACTAAAGTCACTAAGGAGTAACTCCATCTTGGTAAACTTATCAACAATGTGCTTATATAGAATTTCATAAAATGGGTTCTTTTTAAGAGCTCTTTTCTCAACCTCAATAGTATTTAGCCATACCCTTCTCCTATTATGGGTAGCAGTTGTTGTCGCCAAGTTTCTCACTACATCTTTAAAAAGAAATTTGTGAGGACCATAACCTGATATTCCCCATTTGACCTTTTCTCTGTCAATGACCCCTTTAGGATCAAACCTCCTAGTAGGGGCAACACACATCCCTAAATTATTCACCATTATACTGAAAAATTCATAATCCTCCTTAGCAGTGACAATAAAGTAGTCAAAATAAAACGTGGTCGCAATGATAGAAGCTTTTCTGGATATCTTGAAGTTTTCAGCATCACAATTATCCATCTACCACATGATTTCCATAAATTCCAGCCTATCAGAGATATATTTAGGCATTACATTTGGAGCCATAGTGGCTCCATAACATCTGATAATAGCGTAATTTCCATATAAATACCAATCTCCCCAATTACACTCATAGTTGGGGTCATCTCCACATTCCTTTGCTCTCAAAAAATATTTGATTGTTTTAGAAATTATCTCCTTTGGTCCTACTCCCAATTTTACTAGGATAGTGTGCTTTACTGCATTACAAAAGAGAGCATAATCTGAAGTGGAATAATGAAAATCCCAGATGTAGGTCCACATATGTATAGGTAATCTATGGTTAATTTCATCTACCAGCCTCAACTTCAAATACCGGCTGAAGACCTCCCTTCCTTGATACAGGAGCATATGCATTAGCAATGAGTCATGCCTAAAATACAATGGGATTCTTGTCTCTTTTAGCCTTATCAATTAATTGAGTAGTTGATCAACAATACGATTAGCATAATCCAACCACTTGTTGGTATCTATGTTGGATATCCATAATCATAACTAGTAGGTATGATGGTATCCTTCCATCACATTTAATCTGAAGCACCTGACACAACATAAGTATGTATACCTGAAGTAGTCAACAAATTATTCACAGTCCAAGGGTTTGACCTCCTTGACTAAAAATGTGGAGCCCATTTCTTACCTATACTTAGGTAATTCACCCTTTCTGTATCCAATCCTATGAGCATTGATTGGTCGATTCCACAAAAGGATATAAAAGTCATGGAAAATCCTAACCTGGGAATTGGACATTCTAGAAGGTGACTAACATCTTCTTATGGTCGTTCATTTACATTGTCAAACCAGGGAACATATACTTGAAATGGAGCGGCACTATATGTGCACTAAGAACCAGTTTCAACCACAATTTACTAGAAATAAATGCTTGGAAGGAATTCTAATTATGATGCAGGAGCATAATGTAAAGTCTTCTTAACTTAAGAATAACTTAATCAAAGCAGAAATCATGACAACTATTACTAAGGAACAAACTATGAATTGGTCTTATGCTGCAGGAACAAACATAGGGATGGATTCTCAATGCTGCAGGAACAATATAAGATTGATTTTGTGCTGAAACCTTTGAGAATGAAATTATAACTTATAATCAATAGGAAATAAACAACTAACTACAAATACTCACTAAGTGGGCCCCCTTAGTAAGCATCAACCAGTTTATGCAAGAATTGAACTCAAAACTTCATCAACTTTTATTCATAAACTTGGAATCATATACATTGATCATTCTTCTTGTAAGAAAAGTAACACAAAACTCTGTTTCTCATACTAATATTAATACACTCTGTTTTGTTCTTCTCTTGTTCACTCATGGAGGAGGAACACTTATTTATAGAAAAGAAACTAACTACTTAACTCTAATAGAGAAATACGTGGACATAAATGCCTCCTGATGTTGAGGAACAAACTTCTCATAAATGAAAGCATATCCGTTCAACCGATTCAGAGAGAATCTAGCATTCCACTCTTCCTAGATTAATGATCATTTAGATTTCCTCCCAATGACTTGGTCAGAGAGTCTTTGTTGGAACAACTTCCTCGATGCCATGTTGGAAATGGACTTTATTGCAAGGCCGAGATCTGTTGCACTTTGACTCATTCATGCCTCTTTCAACAACTTGCGATACACATGGCGACAAAAGAAAAATAAAGCACACACACAATAACACTATACACATTTATTAATCACACATTAAAACCATTTCACTATCCAAAAATCACATGCATTATATCAATCATTCGGGAGGTCAAACAGGGCAATAAATACAAACACACAAAGATGTTAAGCTACAGGAATATAGGAATGTGTTGCTATAGGATACTACCCATTTTTAGATAAAAATTCTTTAATCAAAGAATTTAAACAACCATCAGCAAAAAGAGTAAGGGTATTAAAAATACATCATAATATTCAGATTATGAGCATATTTTGAGCTCATCATTTGCCCCCTACTTATCCTAATGATAGTCCTCCAGGATTAAGCTTTCTAGTTGTTTCTCTGAAATCAGCAGGAGTAGCATGGCCCTGCAATGAAGTTCTGAATTTGTAGTAGAAACCTCTAAAATTTTGCCATCTCTCATACCTGTGAGTTTCTGCATCCTCATTAACATCTGTAGCCAAATAAGGGTAAAGTGGCCACATCAAAATTGGAGGTTGAAATGTTAATGGTAACCATAAATCAAACCTTTCTTGGAGACCCAACTACATATACTTCTCTATCCTTCTGATGGCTGCTTTAAAGTTCAGAGGGCTATGAGGCTCAGATTTCCTCAAACCAATAGTCAGTTTTTCCCATCTTGTTTTAATTCTAGAAGATGAAAGCTTCCAAAACATATATGTTTGGTCTTTGAACTCATTATACACCTGCTTCTTGATATCAAATACTTTGATTCTTGTTGTAGGATCATGGAATCCATACGCAACAGTAAGCCAAGTTCTCAGAACTATTTGGGGATCTGAGCTTTCAGGTCACAGCGGAATAGGTTCATTCCTTTCAGCCTCTTCATAAGCCTCTAATTGTTTCCCATAGTTAGTTTCATTGGCCACCCAAGACATGAGTGACCTCAGATGAATGTCACCAATGTAGAGAAGCAGATTCCATTATGTTTCAAAGGGAATTAGTTGTTAGAATCCAAGATCACCTGCATGCAATCACCTGTCACATGCAAAAGACATTCAAAACAAACAAGATCTTTAAACCTCAAAGTGTAAAATGCATTATGAGAATCTCAAATATTACAAAGAGATCAATCCTTATGAAGGAGATCAAGAAACCCTAAAAGGGAAACCATAAATGAAACCCTAGTGTGCACACTTAATAATTAATAAATAATTATTAATGGGCCTAAGTTTAGCTTAAGCAACTAGAGGAATAAGTGACATAATTAATTAACCAATATGATATAATTAATTAAACATAATAACTTATTACTCTAACACCCCCCCTTAAGATGAACTTAGGAAGAAGCTAAAACACTAGAAGAAGATGCATGCAAGCAAAGATGGGTCTCGACAACTAGGCCTGATCAGGTACCCATTTACAAATGCAAGAAAGAGGTAGAGGAGGAAAACCCAGTGGGACAAAACCCCCCTACAATGATATGACATGCTGCAAAGAAGCACTGGAAGAACACTGTAGAGTAACACTGGAACTACAATCTGGCAAGCAAGGAAAGATACTTCTGTCTACAAGAAACCATATTGGAATCATAATGATGCAACAGCAGACCTGATGCCATGAAACACTCAAAAACTCCAAATGGGAACAACACTGGAATCCATGAAGTAGTAGTCGATTATTGAATGATGTATTACGAAAAATGAAGTGCAAAGATGCAAGAGGCACTCTCCCAACTGCCAAAATATCCAGATAATCTCCAAAACACCCATAGGGTCAAATCTGGAATAATGAAAAACCAAATGAAAGTGCTCGGAACCAGCTTTCCGGCGATATCTCGTTTGCTTGATTTCGATATCGTATGCCCAAATTATGCAAAAAAGAAAAAAACTGCTTCTTTAGAGAAAACTAGGGTTAGGAGGGGACAAACACCACCGTATGAACGCTGACATCATTCTAATGTCAGTGGTTCACTAGCCTAAAATTGATAGCCATCTGGCCATTGCCATAGAAATTAGGCCCCCCCGCAAAAAATTTTGGGCCGCTGGTCGCCATATGACTGTGGGCATAGGGGCTGGGTGGAGCCCTTGGTTCTCCATGGGACCTTGGCGGTAGCGAAGAAGCCCACAGGGGCTAATTGAGGGTCCCCGGTCATCCATATGACCGGGGTGAGTCTATGGGAGCCCACGGGGGCTAGGCGATGCCGGTGGTGCTACGGTGGAGAAGACTGGCGGCGATGGTGAGCCGGTGGCCGCCGGGTGGCACGACGGTGACGAGAACCATGTGAACTGGAAGCGCCGGTGCGGATCCCTAGAAAATCAACTTTTTAAATTTTTTTTCGATTTTCGTGTCTGCAAACGCATGTTGGGGAGGCCGTATAGCCTCCCCGACAAAATTATTTTTCCCCCAGACCAACTTCACCAAAATGGATGATTTGACAGGCATTTCTAGGGTTTTGGGGCACTACGAATGTGATGACAACATCCGTTTGAGCCCATAGTGTCTCAAAAATTTGGCTACCCCTAGATCTTGCAAAAAAGATGCCTATAGAAACCCTTGCACTTGAAACTCACTGAGAAGCCATATCTTTAGATCACGAATAGGCAGTGGCAGGTTTGGAGCTCTGATACCATGTTAGAATCCAAGATTGCCTGCATGCAATCACCTATCACATGCAAAAGACATTCAAAACAAACAAGATCTATAAACCTCAAAGTGTAAAATGCATTATGAAAATCTCAAATATTACAAAGAGATCAATCCTTATGAAGGAGATCAAGAAACCCTAAAAGGGAAACCCTAAATGAAACCCTAATGTGCACACTTAATAATTAATAAATAATTATTAATGCGCCTAAGTTTAGCTTAAGCAACTAGAGGAATAAGTGACTTAATTAATTGACCAGTATGATATAATTAATTAAACATAATAACTTATTACTCTAACATTAGCAAACCATGCAAATAAAAATCACATAAAGAATTTCTCAGCCAATTGGGTGCTACTTGATATGCATCATAAAATTCCTTAGCTGTGTGAATGTCAGGGTCTAAATTTCTGGAAATTCTCATCAATTGGAACCATAGAAATGGCTCTTTAAGGCACATAGCATATACCCTAGGTGGTGGTCTACATTCCATAATTTTACTAGTTACCTTCATCATTTCATCCATTTTCTCTATTTCTTGAATTTCCTATTTTTGTCTTTCAATTTCCTTTTTCAATTTCTTCTTTTCTTCTTCCCAAAGACTCTGTTGAAGGTCAGTTCTAGCTAAATGGTGGAAACTAAAATTCTAAAGTGTAAAAGGCCTCCATGTAATCCTAAGATATTCCAAATATTTAATCAATAATGTCCTTTTATAAACAACCAATGCTCGACAAGTTTCAGAGGGTAATGGTGTTTCATTGGACACTTCAATTTGTTCAAATTATTCTTCCTCTTGCTGCAGGATGGACTCCTGTTGCTGCCCAGGAGGAGATTGTGTTTCTCCTTAAATTTTCCCAACTGCCTCAGCTAGGTTATCAATATTTGGCATCCTCCTTTTATTACCACTACCATGTTGTGCTTCCTCAACTTCCATTGTCTCAATTTGCAGTTCCCCAGGAATAACATATAAAATTTGTGGAACATTCTCAGATATACTCTGAGAAACATCATGACTGAATTCTTCAGATTCCTCAGGAATGACTATAATTTTAGGTTGAATGGAGGTTGAGGTAGCTTTATGATGTTTTCTTGTTGAAACTCTTTGTTGTGCAGTTTTTGCACACACACCCCACTGAAAGTGGGGACCCTCTTTTTTTCGCTTTTTGGTGTTTTGGCCCTTCTTTTCTGGGGGTTTGTGCTTTAATGTCCATTTTTTTCCAATTGAGGTGGCACACTTTTGAAATCTATTGAAAATTTGAAGTTCTGACTTTATCTTGGGTTTTTCACTATTTTCAGGAAAATCCGCCTAGGCCGGATTCTCCCGGTTTCCTCTCAATGTCTGAAATTGCTACCTTTTGCCCTGCTTTCGGGAAAATCCATGTGGTCCAAATTTCCCCGAAGTCTGTCACAATGTCAAATCCCCAGTTTTTTCGTGGTCGTGGTTGTCTTGTCAAATGCATTAATGGCATTTGTGTGGACGTTTGGAGTCTTGAAATATTGAGTCTTTGGGAAGTAATTGATCATTTGAGTTTGTGCATTTACAATCATTTGGGCTTGTGTCTTGAGGTTCTTGGTGTTTTCCTAGATATCTCGATTTTCGAAGCCATTTGGACTATGTGTTTGCATCTCCTGTGAGTGGATTGTATTCGGTTTGCATTGAACGATTATTTGGTGGCTTCATCAGTTTCAACTTTTGCACTTCCATGGTATGTCGATGTGCCCTTTTCTCTATTGGGTTCAATTTCTTTTCTTCATTTGAATGGGAGTCCTTCGTGATTTCTTGGTTCTTCTGGGTGCGTGTCATCATTGAGCATTTTGGGGTTTTCCATTAATGTAGCAGTCCATTTTGACTAATTGAAAGTTTATGCTTGGTCTAGTGTTGTTGCTTATTTTGGGAATTTGCTTGCTTTAGTTTTAAACTCTCCATTTTTGTGTATGAGTGAGTCATGCTCCACCCCCTGTGCTTTCATGGCGGACATTTAGGGTTCTTGACCTAGGGCATGGCCAATCCTCTTCAAATTTCTATGAAGAGTGTCCTTAGTTCATGTTTTATTCATCAGAGTCTTAGGTTGAGTTGGTTTCGAAGTTCTAGCCTAGATCCAAAGTGATTTGAATCATTTTGGTGAAAGTAGTGAAGATGTAGATAGGTTCTGCTTTTTGAGGTCCTCGTAGAATTCTGCTTCCCCCGGATTTCCCTAACTTTTCTATCTCTTCCTCTTTTTCCACCTTTCATCGGATTTCATTTGGTTTCACCAAAATCCATTCTATCCAGATTTTCCCAAAGTCCGTGGTCGGGTCATTTTACCGATTTCATGCTTTAATACTGTTATATTTGGATTTCGCCAAAATTTGTTCCATCCATGAAAAATGATGGTTATAAATGATGGGTTTATTGGTAAACTATTTGAGTGATTTAAGGAGCTGATGCTAAGTATTTTTAATGATTTCCCTTTGATTGATTGATGAATTTAAGTGATATTATGGAATTTTTTATGTTTGGTTCACTGGAATCCACTTGGTCTGGATTTTCCCAAAAATCCTTCCCATTGCAGAATCCATGAGGGGGGCTAAATCCTAAATTTTGAGGTAATGACCTTCTACACTTGTTACTTCTTATGGATCTAATTGTGGTTACCTTTATGTATTTGTAGGTAGGATCAGGATAGAATGTTGCTAGTCGAGGAAAGGGAAAGGCAACTAATCTAGGTGCAGAGACTTCTGCCATCTCAGATGCAGAAAAGGTAAAGTTGGATATAAAGAGCAGAATTCAAGGTTGAGATGTCAGCACCGAGCCCTCCTTTGTTGGCAAAGAGAATGGTAGTCTCTGAGCTAGCTCATGTGGCAGGTTTTCCTTCTATAGTGCAGTGCTACGAGCTAGTGTTTGAGTGTCCCAGAAAATATGATAGGGGGACACAAAGATTAATTGGTCCCTAGGGAAGGATTCTTGCTGGTTTTTGTCCTATAGCCATTGCTGCAACCTTTGATATGCCTAATAGGTCCCATGTGGTAGGCTTCGACCTAGAGGTTGCTAAGAAATATTATGAGGAGAACATTTTCAAATCTCAACAGGTGATAAACTCTTGGATAGAGAAGCCTAAATCCCATTTCTCTAAGCTGCCTAAGCAACTATTTAGGTTGAAGTTCAAGAGAGAGTACTACAATGCCATCACTCTTCTCAGTAGGTTGGTGGGATTGAAGAGTGCAGGTGTTTTTGAGACTTGGATGTTTAATGTGATTTCCAAAATGGGGTAGGGAATTGACTATCATTGGGCAAGTGTTATCAGTAATGTGATCCATCATCAGTTGTGTAATGTCTTGCAGACCAAGACCTTCACTATGACTTCTTACCTAGTGTATTCATTGGCCAGACTTCATCCATACAAGGGGTTGAGCACTAGGGGTATTTTTGGGCAGGATGTTATCTATGAAGTGTATCCACAGTTGCACTTGACTAGTGGAAGTTATAGGAGGTCAAATGATGCCTTCACAATGTACATTACTAGACTGCTCCAAGGTGCAGAGCATGTGAGAATCTCAAATAAGGCAAAAGAGTTTATAAGGAGATATGGAGCCTAGTTTATCTAGTTCCCAACCTTCACATATATCAGAATTGATGGTTTTTAGAGGGCTCCCTATAGACTCCCTAGATATCCTACTGATCATATTGTATTGTTGGAAGTCACTAGACAAATCTATGACTTTGACAATGTTGTGAAGGGAGAAATGCAAAAGATAGGTTTTGGGAATGATTTCCCTTTGAAGATAGGGATGGGTGAGGTTTGTGCTTCCATTCAGTTTGCTCATGCTTCAGAGGAGATGTGTACTCTTGGTCTCTCTTTCCATTCTAAGTTAGAAAGGTTTGATATTATTGGTGAAGCCCAAAAGAAGGCCAATAGGGATTATAGCCATAAGGCTCATATTGAAGACTACTGGATTAACCTTGTTGATGAGTTCAAGGTAAGAAAGAAGAGATTTTCGAGGTTGCCAGTGGATTTGGTGAGATTATACAATGTAAAGGCTATCGCTGATCAGGTAGAGGGGGATGGAAATGTGATCCAAGGTCATGTTTATGAAGCAGTAAAGGATAAACCAGTGGGGGAAGTTGACTAGTTAGAAGAAGAAAAGACTAATTTAGATCAGGTTATGGCCCCAGTGATTAAATATACTAAGATGTGGTTAAAGAAAAAAATGCTAGAGCTGGAGAGTGAGGGTGTTCCATGCACCTATGAACTGATGGGAGACTTAGAGTCTCATTCTGCTTCTAAGGCTTCACTTGAACTAGATCCAAAGGGCAAAGAGAAAGTGGATTCTCCTTTTAGAATCCAGGTAAGGGAAGTACAAGCTGAAAAGGTTGTAGAGGTAGGCAAACAAAGGAAGCCTATTGCAAAGAAGAGGAAGCATGCCTCTAAGAAAGAAGTTGAGAAGAACCAAGAAGAGGAGGAGGAGGTTGAAAGTGTTCATACGTTGATGAAGAAGAGAAGAGTTACAAGGCCATCACAGAAGGTGGAGGAAGCCCCTAGGGTTGACAGGGAAATTGAGTCACCAGTGGTAGAGGTGGAAAGCTCAGGGGAAAAGACATGGGTTTATATGAGGAGATCAAGGATTCCTTCCCCAAGGGATACTGTAGCAAAGGAGAATGTTTTAGTGAGTATCCCTGTTGTTGAACAAGTAAATCCCTCCATTCCCTAGGATGCTGGTAGCGTACGAGAAGAACCAAAGCAGGATGAAAGTCCTAAGAATTTAGGTGAGGAAGAGTTCCAAGAAGGAGACCTCTTTAAGGTAGAGGCATAAATTGATAGGGTGGTTCAATCTCCCATGGTGGCATATGCAGACTCTCCTGCAAAAGAACAAGTAGACAAGTCTCCTCAAAAGGAGGAGGAAATACCAGCTAGGGCCCCTTCACCAGTGCATGTGGTTTTGGAAGAGCAGGTACAACAGGAAGAGAACCCAATAGTGGATGTTCCTAAAATTCCAAGTGTTGAGAAAGATGCAACTACTGATCAGCAGGAGAAAGAACAAGATAAACAAGACACAGTGCCTGTTGGGTCCACTATTTCGGATTAGCTTGAGAGGGAATTAAAGAGAAAAATGGTAATAGTGGAGGACACTCCTCCTAATTGGGATGCCCTCATGGCTAATGTAGAGAAGGAAAAGACCAAAAAGAAAGCAAGGGTTGTATCTTGAATTGAAAGGGATGGATTAAGTAACTGAGTGGCCCATATTGCTACCCTTGCTCCAAACAAAGATAGGGACAATGTGACTACCCAAGACTATAATGTGTAGACTATTGACTTGGGGCATGCTACCGTAGAGTAGGATATTGAAGAGTATGAGGGTTCCGGTGTAGTGATTGTGGGGAGATCGAAGAAGGTAGTACAAAATAGGCATGAGCTGGAGAAGGAGAATGAAAAACTAAGGAAATACTTGCAAGAGTTGGTGAAACCTTTGCAAGATATTGGCTCCTCCTCTTCTACTATAGGATTCCTACCCTAGGAAATGATCTTTGAGCTAGAAAAAATTAAGGGTACCTCACATGCTGTAGTTACCTGGTTACAGGGTGTCCAAGCTAAAGGAGATGATGCCATTAAGGGCATATTGTCAATTGGAGGGGATGCACTGAGATCAATAGATTGGTTAAAGGCTGCATTGGTACAAGATAATGTGGATACCAACCTCCTGCTACAAAAGACTACAACAATCATGGGGTTTACTAAGGACAAATTGGCATAGTGTAGGATTCTTCCTTTTCTAAGAGTTTTCGAACCTTGGGAATGGGTTGAAATCCTGCAAATGAGGCAGAAGGCCCTAAAGAAGATCCACAAGTAGGCAAGGTAGATTGAGGATGCTCTGACTAGTATTCATGATAAGTGTATTTCATTCTTTGAGGTCATGACTAGAAGGAAGAAGTTTTCTCCAAAACATCTCAGTTTGGAGCAACTTAGAGAATGGTGGAGGGATGTGTATTCTCCAGTCAGTGAAGGGCCAATTACTAAACATCAGTTGGATGATGCTGCAACTTATATTGTAGTCATTGATAGGTATTTGACCAACAAAGCTGATTGGGATGGTACAGTTAGGCAGGCAAGAGAAGATATCAAGTCTCTTGAGAGAAAGATTAGGGTTTTTCCTGTGCCACCTGTTGTTGAGGTAGATAGGGTCCTGCTGGTTGTACATGGTGAAGAAGATAAAGCTAAGGACAAGGATGGGGAGTGACTATATAGGGTTATATCGATATTTGTGCTTCCCATTAATTCACATGTATGGGGCCGACATTTTGATATCTTGGCAGTTTTGGATGAAATTGGTGCCAATGGCACATTTCATATGTTCGAATATCTTTTAGGCCGACCTCTTGTAGGTCATGTTTTTATTGTAAAATTATAAGTTGGACCGACCTATCTTATGCATTCTCTATAAAAGTGGGCATGTTGCCTCATTTGGAGATATAGATAGAGATTAGAAAAATAGAGATAGAAGGATAGGTAGATCAAGATAGAAATAGTTAAGTGATATTAGGACGAATTAGGGTTTATTCTCAAGCAAGTGTTGTAACAAAAAACTGGAATTGCTGCTATTTGTGGATGATTTAATATAAGAGGGATATTGTGTTTGGTATCTATCTTCTGAAATTTTATTTGGCATGGTTCTTGTTATTCTATCTTTCAAATTGCTTAGTGTTTATGTTAAATGATTTGGTAATGCTTAGGGTTTTATGTTTGGAATGTTTGCAGCGATCTCTAGTTGATACTTTTTGCAGTTAGTTGATTGTTGGCTGCTTTGCAAAGTTAGCCTGGACTTATATTTGTGCTTAGTTCAATTGTGAAGGTTTATTCACCTCAATTGCAATAGGATTTATTGAATGAATGTTTATGATTTGAAAATATTTAAATACTTTAGAAGATTGCACTATTTTTGTGGAATTGTAGATTCATTTGGGTCAAGCAAAAAATAGTTTATAAGAGATCAGTCCATTTTAAGCATTTTATCCTTTGGCATTTGCACTCTTAGGGTTAGAAATAGTTTTAAGATTATCTCTGAAACTTTTATCTTTTGTTGTTTCTTTATTATCAAGGTTCTAATCAAGTTTCAAAGTATCAATTCATTATTTGTATCTGATAAGATTCAAAATCTAGTGTTGCTCATAGTAACATCCCATTGTGATTACCAACATTTTCACATTTATTACTGAGTTGTTTTGGTGCATTATCAAGACCTGACATTAGAGACCTTGGGGTTATCTCTTTTCCCGTAGAGATTTACTTTTCAAGAGAGATAGGATATCATATTGTGTCTAAGTTGTTTCTATGCAGAAAACACCATCAACACTCTTTTTGGCAATGTAACAGCTGCATGAGACTCTTTTGTAGCTTTCCTCTTTCTAACTTTCCTAGAGGATTCAGACTCAACAAGAGAAGGTGATAGTGAAACTATGGTGGCAATAGGCGTTGCTGTAGTAGAAAGCAGAGTAGAACATTTTCACTTTTGAACATGAGGGCTTGATTCTAGGGTTTGTTTAACCCTAGATGACTCTCCTACCTTTGTTTTCCCTTTTTCTTTTCTACCAGCAGGCCTGGTTTTTACTTGGGTAGAGGACTCTGGTGTAGAGGCTGTAGGACTAGGTGCTGTAGGAGTAGATGATTCTTGCTCTGCTTCCCTACTCGTAGATTCTAGTCTCTTTCTTTTTATTTTTCTTGTGTTGTGCAGGGAGTGATCTAGGAGGTTCTGGAGGTTGTAGACCCTTCTAGGCAACAAATTCTTGCCAAGAAAGGGGTGATACATCCCTTAGGGAACGCTCAATCAAGAATTTAATGAGGGCATGATGGGTGATATAGTTGTCCTTACCCCTCTGGGTTTCATGGGAACTATGTTCCAAAAGGTTTAACAAAAATTTTGGAACATTGATAGCTAAACCATGCCTCATATGACTCAATAGTTTGAAATGATAAGAATGCAAATAGGGAAAACATACCTCACAAGTCAAATACTTGATTATGAAGGTGGCATATTCTAAGAATGGAGGAGGCAATGACACCCATTTGCATCCCTTTTTGGAAACCTCTAAGGGTCCATCTGTTGGTATTGTGAATTCTGCCCTAGAAGAGACATCTCTTCCTGAAGGAAAGTTCTCTCCTACCACCAGAAGCCCAGTTACTTTAGATATCTGCTCTTATGTAACAACTACTATCAAACTCCACACTGTAGCTTCTCCCTCTAAAAGATTTCTCAAAAACTCACCTACAACTTCCTCATTAAAGGAATCTATCCCCAAAAAATAATTCAGCCATTTGCAATTACTGAATGCGTGAACCACTTGAGGATTTTGCATCAAGGCTTCATGAGCTATAGGCTCATGTGTCACTAACTAGCCACCCATATTCATAAATTATCCCAGCTGAGATTCCTAAAACTCAAACTTCTTCTGAAAATTCAAAAAAAAAAATTTCGCCTTGCTTCTTCTTTTCTGCTGTTACCTTTCTTTACTTTTCCAAGAATGATACAAAAGATAATTACATGAAATGATTATTAAAAACTACTCAAATCAAGTACTCAACTTGTTGATCAAGATAGAAGCACGCAGTCGTACTTGGTAAGTACAATAAAATAAAGCTATCTTGACAAATGTGGCAATGGCACAAGAAAAAGTTTTGAAATGGATTATTCCCGCCCCCTAGTTAAAATTTGGCATGTATCCACACATGTGCAAAAGGATAGGTGAAAAAAAGCAATAATGACTGATAGATACATAGAAATTAATGAATAAATGAAATAAATAAATGATGTGACAACAACATATATTGTGCACCTTATAATAAGTGCTCGTAGATGTTGGGAAAGATCACACCTCAACTTGAAATGATGGCTGGAACATAAATGATAAATGAAGGTGGTATGGCAAGATGGATGACATGGATGGGTGATGTGGAAGATGGAATGAATGATGGTGATGAATGAAAAATGGAGAAAGTGGCTTCCTTTAAAGGAAACCTTTATTATAGGCATGTAACATAGCTTTTTAAAGAGATGCTGTAGGAAAAAGGCCAAAGCCTTTTGCTACAGGAAGATCAGTGGTTGCATCTGAAGCAAACTGCTTCATAAATTCTTCTTTGGATGTTGGCTTATGATACAACCTAAGATGGTGTCCATTAACCAGTAACTTGAATCAGACAAGATCTATTGTAGCCAACTGAACTGAACCATTATCAAACACATTTTCTATTTCATAAGGACCAAGCCATCTTGTGGTGAGTTTACCTTTATTTTCCTTGTACCTGGAGTCATAGAGTAGCACCCAATCACCAATAGAGAATTTCTTAGTTCTGATATGGTGGTCATGCCATTTCTTTCTTTTTTGTTGGATAGCTTCAGTATGCTATAGGGTAGCTTTCCGTATCTCATCCAATGCATTCAGCTGCAAGAGGCATTCCTTTTGGGCTTCTGAAAGATAAATGTTAAGCTGAAGAGCAGTTCTTAAGGTCTTATGCTCAAACTCTATTGGCAACATGGAAGTTTTTTCATAGAGTAACTCAAAAGGGGTAAACCCTGTAGTTGTTTTCCATGTCCTATAGGCCCAAACTACTTCAGGAAGGTGACTGCTCCAATCCTTCTTGTGTAACTATACTATTTTAGTAAGGATTGCCTCTAATTCTTTGTTGGTAACCTCTACCTGATCATTAGCTTGAGGGTGATAGGGGCTAGAATTTTTGTGCCTGATCTTGTAATCATTCATCAATGGAGTGATTAAGTTTGATGTAAACTGAGCTCCTTGATCAGTAACAAGTTCCCTTGGGACTCCAAACTGGGTAAAAATCTGCTCATACAAGAACTCAGCAACTTTATTGTCACGGGCATGTGTCATTGCTTTCACTTCCACCCACATGGTTACATAATTAGTGCAAACCAGAATGTATGATTTACCATTAGATGGAGGATCAATAGGCTCAAAAAAATCCATGCCTTACTTGTTAAAGGGACTGAATAGCACTTGAGGATACAGGGGAATTTCATCAGACCTTGTTGGTCTCCCCATGCGTTGACATCTGTCACATTTTCTGGTGTAGGCTGCAGCATCCTTGTGTAGTGTGGGCCAATATTACCCTTTATTAAGAACTTTCATTAATGTTCTCTTGGCTACAAAATGCCCACCACATGGCTCATCATGACAAGCATGTAAAATGTCATAGGTCTCATCTTCCTTAACACACCTTCGCATGACTTGGTTAGGTTATGTGTAAAATAAACAGTCTGTAATCCATGAAAAGTTAAAAATTTTCTCTATCAACAATTTCCTGTCCTTTGGTGAGAAGTGAGCTAGGATCTTGTTGGCTACTAAATAATTTGCAATATATGCATACCATGGAGTTTGAGTAGCAATAGAAAATAGATGTTCATCAGGAAAGTTATCATCAATTACCTCAGGGGTGGCAGGTGTAGTTGTTTGAAGTCTTGACAAGAAATCAGCCACCACATTAGCCCGACCTGGCTTATCAATAACTATGATATCAAATTCCTGCAACAATAGGAGCCATCTTGCTAATCTTATAGATATGGCATAATTATTCATGAGATACCTTATTGTTGTATGATTTGTATGAACAAATATTTGGTAACTAATGACATAATGTCAAAAATTGTTCAGGGCATACACAAATGCTAACAATTCTTCTTCTGTGATAGTATAGTTTAATTCAGGGCTTTGAAGGTTTTTGCTAATGAAATATATGGCATGCTCTATGGAATTTTTTTTTTGTCCTAAAACTACCCCTATGGCATAATCATAAGCATTTATGTGTATATGAAAGGGAAGAATCCACTTTGGTCCTTGAAGAATAGGTTCCTGAGTAAGTAAGTTCTTAAGCTATAGGAAAGATTTGTCACAGGCCTTAGTCCAGTTAAGTTCACAATCCTTAGTCAATAAGGCATATAATGGACTGGCTATTTTGCTGAAATCTTTGATAAATCTTCTATAATATCCAGCATGTCCTAGGAAGCTTCTATCATCTTTTTGTTTCATAGGTATTTGCAAAGTTAGAATGACTTCTATTTTTGCAGGATCAACTTGAATTCCTACTTGAGAGATATGATGGCCTAAAACAATTCCTTCTTGCATCATCATAAAACACTTCTCACTATTCAAAGACAAATTGTGTTCCTTACATCTTTTCAACACTTTCTCCAAATTTGCTAATGCTTCTTCATAAGTAACTCCATAAGTGGTGAAGTCATCCATATAGATCTTCATAGAATCATGAGAAATGTCAACAAAAATACTAATGAATTCCCTTTGAAATGTTGCAAGTGCATTACACAGGCCAAAAGGTAAGATAGAGTAGGCAAAAGTTCCCCATGGACAGGTAAAAGTTGTTTTGTCTTGATCCCCAGGGGCAATTCTAATTTGATTATACCCACTATATCCATCCAAAAAAGAGAAATAATTTTTACCAGACAATGAGTCTAGCACTTGGTCAACAAATGGCAGTGGAAAGTGATCCTTTTTAGTTGTTGTGTTCAGCTCCTTGTAGTCTACACAAACTCTCTATTTTCCACCTTTTTTAGGAACAATCACCAATGGAGATACCCATTGAATATCAGAAATGGGGTAAATAAAACCAGCATCAAGCAATTTTTGGAGCTCATTTTTAATTATTTCCCTGAGTGCTGGGTTTATCCTTCTTTGAGGCTGCCTAACAAGTGAGAAGTCTTCCTTAATGTAGATCCTACGAGTACAGAGTTGACGATCTATTCCCTTTATATCCCCATAGTCCCATGCAAAAGCTCTGTGTTTATCTTGCAACATTATGACTAGGGCAATTTGTTGAGATCGAGGCAACTTATTATTGATATTCAAACACCGGCCTAGAGACAGTTCTATTTTCTTGGTAAGATCATTCATGGAGGCTACTAATAAAGGTGGTGTATGTATTTCTTGTGGAAGCAAATGTTGATAAACTATAGGAAATTTGTTAGGTTTTCAAAGGTAGATATCTAAAAGCTAAACGTGGATTTTATTAAATAAACCAAAAATAAAATCACACATAAAATTAACACAGAGAATTTAACATGGTTCACCTAGTGTGGGCTACATCCACCAAACCACAGCCATCCAATGATATTATTAATCAGTGCAAAACCCTATTACAATATCGTGAATAATCGTATGTTTCTTATGATACTGTAACTCTATCCTAAACCCTTTATAAATTAGGGTTATACAAAATCGGGGTTGTTTCCCTTTTTTTGATTTTCTCTTTTTCAGTAATTTCGTGCAAAAGCAAAACAAAAAATTTTCCCCATTTGCCCCCCCCCCCCCGCCAGGGGCCTAGCCCGCCCCCAGACCCTAGTGAGGATACATGAAGAGTGTACAATATAGAATGATCAGTCGCCACATACTAACAATCTCCCACTTGAAGACTGATCAGGCTCCACACCTAAACAATCTCCCACTTGGAGACTAAACCTAGATGACACCGCTGCACTTATAGCTCCCACTGGAAATAAGCACCTTGGACCCTACTGCTTTCTTACACTTTAATTCAACCTTGAAGGCCAGCCGAAGCTGAAGAGGAGCTCAGCTTCTCCCTTATCATTGCCTTAGTAAACATATCTACTAGATTTAGATCTGTATGTATCTTTTCCAGCTTTACCTGTCCATCCTCCAACACTGACCGAATGAAATGATACCTCAACTGCATGTGTTTGGTTTTAGAGTGCAAGACATAATTCTTTGCAAGATGTATAGCACTCTGGTTGTCTGTGAACAAGTAATTTTTAGCCTATTGTTTGCCCAACTCTTGTATGAAAAATTGCATCCATATCATCTCCTTTGCTACCTCTGTTGCAGCCACATACTCTGCCTCTGTGGTGGATAAAGCAACCACCTTTTGCAATCGAGATATCCAACTTACTGCTATCCCACCAATGGTAAATACATAACCTGTGGTACTCCGCCTGGTATCAATATCCCTTGCCAGATCTGAGTCAACATATCCTTTTAAATCTGTATTAGAGCCCTCAAAACATAAATTTTTATTTGGTGTATCTCTCAAATACCTGAGAATCCATTTCACTGCATTCCAATGCTCAATTCCTGGATTACTCATATACCGGTTAACAACTCCTACAACATGTGCAATATCTGGTCTCGTGCATACCATGGCATACATTAAACTACCTACACCTGAAGCATACGGTACCTTGGCCATTTTTTCTTCCTCCTCTTGTGTCTTTGGACACATATCCTTAGTCAATTTTACATGACTGGGCAAAGGTGTGCTGAAAACTTTTGCATTCTCCATATGAAATCTCTGCAACACCTTTTTAACATAATCAACCTGAGATAAAAACAATTTCCTATTTTTCCTATCTCTTGTAATCTTCATACCAAGGATTTATTTTTTTGCCCCCAAATCCTTCATAGCAAATGAATTTGCTAACTGTTGTTTTAACTCCTTTATGTGATCCATGTTAGACCCCTCTACAAGCATACCATCAACATATAAACATAAAATAATGTAGCTATCTTCACCTAGCATCTTAAAATAAACACAATGGTCCTAATTACACCTGTTGTAACCTTACTCAGCCATAAAACTATCAAATTTAAGATACCATTGTCGAGGTGCTTGCTTCAAGCCATATAAGCTTTTCTTCAATTTGCACACTAGTTTCTCCTTACCTTTGACCTCAAATCCTTGTGGCTGTTCCATATAAATTTCCTTTTCCAAATCACCATGGAGAAAGGCAGTTTTAACATCAAGCTGTTCTAAATGCAAATCTTCAACAGCCACAATACTTAACACAGTACGAATAGAGGTCATTTTAACAACTAGAAAAAATATTTCATCAAAATCAATACCCTGTTTCTGTGCAAATCCCTTTACAACTAATCTAGATTTAAATCTTTTGTTACCTCCATCCTCCTTTTTCATCTTATAAACCCATTTGCTTGCTAAAACCTTTTTACCTATAGGTAACTTGCATAATTTCCAAGTTTGATTTTTTAGCAAGGAGTCCATTTCTTCTTCCATTCCATGCTCCCACTGAACCTTGGTATCCACCTGCATAGCTTTATGATAACATTTTGGTTCACCAGCATTAGTTAATAAAATAGAGTACAAAGAGGGAGAAAATCTTTCTGGAAGTCTACTTAACCTTGAAGACTGCTTAACATTCACTGGAGTTTGTGGTATTTCTTGTTGTTGTTGTTGCGGAGTATGAGGAACCACTGAAACATTGTTGTTTGTAATATCATCCAGTACTGCATAATCCTGTTATTTCTTCTCATGCTACTGCAAGAGATCTTTGTACAACACTTTATCATTGAATATGACATCCCTGCTTCTCACAATTTTCTTATTTTTAAAATCCCAAAGCCTATAACCAAATTCATCAATGCCATATCCAACAAATATACATTTCCTTGATTTTGCATCAAGCTTGGTTCTATTTTCAGAATTTATATGTGCAAATGTTTCACAACCAAAGCTTTTCAGAAAAGAATAACTCACCTTCTTACCTTTCCATGCTTCCTTTGGAATACCACAACCCAAAAGATTAGATGGACCTCTATTAATTAAATAAATAATAGTATTTACAATCTCTGCCCACATGTTTAAAGGCAACCCAGCATGCAATCTCATAGTGCATGCACACTCCATTATTGTTCTATTCATATGCTCAGCCACTCCATTTTCCTGTGGAGTCCTTGGAACCATTTTCTACCTACGGATACCATTAGAAGAACAATAATCTTCAAACTCTTTGCTGCAATACTCACCACCATTATCAGATCTGAGACATTTCAACTTTTTACCTGTCTCATTCTCAACCAAGCTTTTCCATTTTTTAAATGTTTCAAATACATTAGATTTCTGTTTAATGAAATAAATCCATACCTTCCTAGTTGCATCATCAATGAATGTGACATAATAATGAAAGCCACCAAGAGAAGATACCTGAGCTGGTCCCCGTACATCCGTATGCACAAGCTCCAATTTCTCATCTTTCTTTTGTTTCCCATCCTTGAGAAAACTAACTCTCTTTTGTTTTCCATAAACACAACTTTCACAGAAATCCATATTAACACATTTTAGACCTGGTAAAACATTCTTTGAATGAGGTAATTTCATACCTTTTGCACTCATATGCCCAAGTCTATTATGCCATAGTGTTGATTCAGAATTCGCAGTAACTATCTGATTTTCTTCCTACTGAACTACAACAACTATTCTTGAACATTGATTTTTATCTGCAATAGCTAAAGTAGAAGGAACAGTATGACCTGTACAAAGATATAAGGTGCCTACTTTCACAACTTTTTCTACTACTAAGGCACCTTTTGTAACCTTCCAATTTTTATCACTAAATGTAACAATACAACATTCATCATCTAGTTACCCTGCAGAAATTAAATTTATTTTTAGCTTTGGAATGTGCCTTACCTCATGTAGTAGCCAATGATTCCCATTCTGCAACTTGATCTTGATTCTTCCCTTTCCAACAATCTAACAGGGTTCATTATCTCCCAAATAAACCAGCCCAAAATCCCTTTGGACATAATCAAGAAAATAATTTCTATGGGGCGTAGCATGAAATGAAGCCCCTGAATCTAACACCCAAGAATCATTAGCATTGTCAAGAGAAAGAATCAAAGCATCCTCATTAGATTTATTACTTACCACATTTGCCTCTTTATTTCCTTCCTGTTTGTCTCCTTCTTTATTTTTTCAAGACCAACAATCTTTCTTTACATGCCCTGGCTTACCATAGTACCAGCAATCCCTCTTATCTCTAGATTGGGACCTTTTGTCCCTTGATTTTCCTTGTGACTTCCCATGACTCCCAAAATTGTTTCGTCTCTCGTTTGTTCTACCCCTGCTTTCTGCATTCAAAACACTGCCTGATGTGGATGTTCCACCTGAGCTTTTTCTATGAATTTCCTCACTCAAAATAACACCAACAACATCATCAAATTTCAATGTATTTGAACCAGAAATAGAATTGCTAATAGCCATTACCAAACTATTCCAGCTTTCAGGCAAAGAACACAGAATCAAAAGAGCCCTAACTTCTTCATCAAAGTTTACTTTTATAGAAGTTAATTGACTGGTAACTATATTGAACTCATTTAAATGATCAGTAACTGATCCACCTTCTACCATTTTCATATTAAATAAACGCTTCATAAGAAATACCTTATTCGAAGCAGAAGGCTTTTCATACAACTTTGCTAGGGTTTCCATCAACTCTAGAGTTGTCTTTGCTGTTGTGATATTGAATGCCACCAATTATGCTAGGCATAAGCGAATACTATCAAGTGCCTTTCTATCTAAAATATCCAAGTCCTCATCCGTCATTGCTATGGGTTTCTTGGTTTTCCCTTCCAATGGTCACCATAAATCCTTCTGATAGAGATAATCCTCCATCTGCATCTTCTATAACTGATAGTTCTACCCATTGAACTTATCAACCTTCAACTTACGCTCATCTGCCATTGCTCCCACTTAACCGTGAGACTCCCACTCAAGCATGAGACTTTCCTGCAAACGATAATCGAAAACAACCCACTTTGGTACCACTTGTTAGGTTTTCAAAGGCAGATATCTAAAACCTAGACGCGGATTTTATCAAATAAACCAAAAATAAAATCACATAAAATTAACACAGAGAATTTAACGTGGTTCACCCAGTGTGGGCTACATCCACCAAACCGTAGCCATCCAATGATATTATTAACTAGTGCAAAACCCTATTACAATATCATGAATAATTGCCTATTTCTTATGATACTGTAACTCTATCCTAAACCCTTTATAAATTAGGGTTATACAAAATCAAGGTTTTTTTCCTTTTTGTGATTTTTCCTTTTTTCAGTAATTTCGTGAAAAAGCAGGACACATGAAGAGTGTACAATATAGAATGATCAGTCGCCACATACTAACAAAATTTAGGTGATAGGCTCTTAGGATTTAGTTGTTGTAGGAAGCACTGCTGAGGACAGCTATTTGGAACAGATAGGTTACTCATATCAGAGTTGGACAACAAAATGTATAAAAGAAGGTCATCCTCACTCTGAAGCTGGGAAAATGGATTAGTTTGTAGCATCATTAGCTGAGCCAATGAATTGAATTCTTTAGTTTCTTTTCCTAAATCTAGCCAAATTGGTTGAGATAAGTCTGGTTGAGGCTAGGCAGGTGGGTATAAAACCAATTTCTTTGTTGATTGACCATCAAAAATTGTCATGTCACCTGAATGAAATCCTATAAAAGCATTAGTTGTGGCTAGCCATGGTCTACCTAGGATGATAGGATATCCTCCCAAAGTTACCTTAGTGGACAATATGGTGAAATCTGCTGGGTATTCCCAAGACTCAAGGTTGACAATTATATCTTCTACCATGCCATCAGGTGTTACTGTGGAACTATCAGCAAGATACAGGATGGTAGGTGTAGACCTAATGGTTAGGATATTCAAATACTCCATAGTATGCTTGTTTATTACATTGATGGGTACACCAAAGTCAATCAAAACATTCTTTACTATTTGGCCATTAATATTTATTTGTACCACAGGACTCCCAGGGTCAGCATATTTTGGCATGACTACCTTCCCTAACATAATATCTGCCAAATGTCCTAGAACATGGATAGTTTGGGGATCCTTTTTCTTTCTTCTAGGTTTCTTCAAACATGTTTCCTTAATGACTTTCCCATAAATTTGGACATCTTTAATGGCTTGAAAGAGGGGAATTTGAATGTGTACATTCTTTAGCTGATTCAAAATATCAAAGATAGGCTCTTTCATAGACTTGGATGTAGTAACTTGTAATCTCTAAGGAAAAGGCGGTTTGGCTTGATGTTGTAGGATAGGCTCCTTAGAGATAGTATCTTGTATAGGTATATGTTCTACAGGATCAATAGGTTGTTCAGAGGTAGAGTCTAGAATCTCAGTAATTACTGGCGGTTGTGGAGTAGGGAGCGTGGTTCCAGACCTGAGATGGATATCATTAATATTCAGGGCATAAGTTGGATACTGATTGGCTTCTACAAAATACATAGGTTGTTGTTGCTGATATTGCTTATTATTAAGATTTGGCAATGGTTGAGTAGGCATAGGCGTTTGTTTTGGAGGGCTAGTATTTGTTGCAGGTGCTGCAGGAGGTGGCATGAGGGCTGGAGGTTGTGGCTATTGAAGCTGCAAGAATCCAAGGGATTGGTTCTACCATTGTTGAGAACCTCTCCATTGAGGATTCTGTTGCTAGTTACCTTGGGGTGGAGTCCATTGTCCTTGTGGCTACTGCCAAACTCCTTGAGGAGATTTCCATTAAGGACTCTGATAGCTAGGCCAATGTGGTTGAGAAGTATTTCAAGGTGGTGATGGGCCATATGTAGGTTGTCATTGGTTATTGTAATTAGAATAAGGATTACCAAAAGTCAAAGGGTCTTCAGGCATACCTTTTCTTTGAGCCCATGGGCACCTTTGTGCAACGAAAAATACTTGGTCATCATCACCCTCTACTACCTTAAAATTAGTAGGTAATTGCTTAGCCTCCAAGTTAGCCACCATCTTACATCTACAGTCATGTTTCTTCTATTTGCAATGTGGACAGAATGCAACCAAGATTGCTTCAGCTTCCTCATATTTCTTCCGAGCTTGCATAGTATCCAACTATGTAGCCATGTTGTTTATGATATCCTACTTGAAATCAAATAGAAATTTTGAGATCTCCATCCATGAAACTCCATTAGTAGAAGACTTTCCCATTGTGGCTTGATGACCTCTACCCTTCTTAACATTTTCTCGAGAGTAGTTCCTACATATGGTCTTAATATCATCCCAAGGCACTTGGGTTATATCTCATCCTCCCATCAGATCTAGGGCATCTATATAGGCATCATTGATTCCCCTTAGAAAAAGTAGTTTATGAGATTCTTCATTGAGAATATGGTCTGAATTCTTTTTTAGGAAAAACAAGAACCTTGAGATATAGTCTTCCAGGCTTTCTTCCTCCTTTTTCTGAATTCGGAATATATCATCACCCTTACTACCACTCTTACAATATTCCTTATATTTCTCAATAAATTTTGTTTACATGACTGCCCAACTATCAACAGCATCCCTTCGCAAACTCATAAACCACCTAAGAGCTCCTCCTTCAAAGTAGCAGGAAACAACTTCAGTCTATGGGCATCTGAAGTGTAATCATAGTTGCGGTAGAGGATGTCAAACTCAAACAAGAAAGTGTCTGGGTCCTCTATAACTATTCCATAGAACTTGGGAAGTAATGAAGAAGGAATATTTTTAAGGTTATCATTATCTTACTGGGCGATGATAGGGAATTCAAAAGCAGGAGGTCGATTAGGTGGATTTTGTGCCATATTTGCTTGATAGATTATGAAAGCAAATGGATTTTCTTGAGGTTCTTCGTCAGCTAAGGAAATGGGGAATTCAACAAGCAAGTCTTCAACAAATGGATTGATATCTTGGTCTCCTCCTTCCTCAAATAAATTATAAGCTAGTTCAAAATTGTTATCAATGAATGGAAGGTTAGGGAGGAATTTTCCTAGAGCGTCTCTTCTTCTATGCATGTAATGGACTTAACTAAAAATTGAAGGAGTTTGAGAATTATTGAATAATCACACTAAACTACTACTAACAATGACTATGACAAGTTCTTAGCTTGACACCATCCCCGACAACAGTGCCAAAAATGATTGGTCGATTCCACAAAAGGATATAAAATTCATGGAAAATCCTAACCTGGGAATTGGACATTCCAATAGGTGACTAACATCTTCTTATGGTCATTCATTTACATTGTCAAACTAGGGAACGTACACTTGAAATGGAGTAGATTTGTGTGTGCACTAAGAACCAGTTTCAGCCACAATTTACTAGAAATAAATGCTTGGAAGGAATTCTACTTATGATGCAAGAATGTAATTTATAGTCTTCTTAACTTAAGAATAACTTAATCAAAGTAGAAATCATGACAACTATTACTAAGGAATAAACTATGAACTAGTCTTATGCTGAAGGAACAAACACAGGGATGGATTCTCGATGTTGTAGGAACAATATAAGACTGATTTTGCACTGAAACCTTCAAGAATGAAATTCTAACTTATAATCAATAGGAAATAAACAACTAACTATAGATACTCACTAAGTGGGGCCCCTTAGCAAGCATCGACCAGTTTATGCAAGAATTGAACTCAAAAATTCATCAACTTTTATTCATAAACTTGGAATCATATACGTTGATCATTTTGTTTGTAAGAAAACTAACACAAAACTTTGTTTCTCATACTAATCTTAATACACTCTGTTTTGTTCTTCTCTTGTTCACTCACGTAGGAGGAACACATATTTATAGAAAAGAAACTAACTACCTAACTCTAACAGAGAAAGACATGGACATAAATGCCTCCTGACACCGAGGAACAGACTTCTCATAAATTAAAGCATATTTGTTCAACTGATTCAGAGAGAATCTAGCATTCCACTCTTCCTAGATTAATGATCATTTAGATTTCCTCCCAATGACCCGATCAAAGAGTCTTTGCTGGAACAAATTCCTCAATGTCATGCTGGAAATGGAATTTACTGTAGGGCTGAGATCTATTGCACTTTGACTTGTTCATGCCTCTTTCAACAACCTGCGATACACATGGAAAAAAAAGAAAAATAAAGTACACACACAATAACACGATACACATTTATTAATCACACATTAAATCCATTTCATTATCCAAAAACCACATGCATTATATCAGTCATTTGGGAGGTCAAACAGGGCAATAAATACAGACACACAAAGATGTTAAGCTACAGGAATATAGGAATGTTTTGCTACAAGATACTACCCATTTTTAGATGAAAAGTCTTTAATCAGAGATTTTAAACAAACATCAACAAAAAGAGTAAGGGTATTAAAAATACATCATAATATTCAAATTATGAGCATATTTTGAGCTCATCAAGCATTATAATGTCTCTACAAGTTCTCCATGTTGATTTTATCATTAGCATTGGGGTTCATATTAAAGAATTCTATGAATTTTCTCCTCTTTATCTTTAGGGGGACTTTACTAGATGTTTCAGTGATAACCCTATTGACATCATCATATATGTATGTGAGTTTCAACATTAGGTCAACTTCCACAAAGACATTCAAGGCAACTAGCTTTCCCAGGTCATATCCCTAGACATTTCGGCTAGGGTGTACATCATATATTCTTGTAAAAGCATTCACAAATAGCTCCCATCCCAAGTTCGGCACAAAAATATCACCAATCTTTGCTGCGAGGTCTTTAAAATTTGGGGTTAACACCCTGTCTCTTGTAGCCTTCCTGCCACTTTCCTTAACATCTAGAGGCTGAAATTTGTCCATAAAATGAACATAAGTCTTTGGTTTCCCTTTCTTCCTGTCAGGGCCCTCAAATTCATGTGCTATTTCTTAGGAGGCCTGCTGCCTCTTTCTTTTTGATATGGGTTTAGAGGTTGATGAACCACTTGGTTGGCTCATATTTTCCTCAAACTAGGTTTTCCTTTTCAATTACAATTTTAGACTATGTGCCGAATTAACAATATAAATTTCATAATTACAATTGCAGATTAATACTATATTTCCAATATCACCCTAACCCAAAGCACGCACCAGTTTATACAATATTGAGAACCCTAATTTCACCCTAGTATATGATTATATACATGCAAGACACAAAAATAATTTTGCAAGAGAATGAAATTTGCAATATTCGACAGAGACTTACCCAGGAAAAAAAATTTGCAACCTTCCTCTGCTTACGTCTCTGCCTTGTCACCTCTTCTTTCAATTTCTCGTGAGTAGGGTAGAAAATGAAACAAAACCCTTATACAGTTACTTGGCTTAGTAAAAACACCATAATTGGCATAGGGAGGCTCATACGAGTGAAAATACCCACTCTATTAGTTTCTCATTCTCATTTGAATACACACCATCGATTTATAGGCTTTAAAACTTGATCATGCGGTTCGCCTGCCTTCACCACCTTATAATGTCATTTTAGTGATTTGATATGTACTAGGTGATGGGAAAGAAAAATTCTACGTGTTCCATCCTTAGACATGGCATTGGGCATCGTTTCTCCCAAGTCCACTTTAGGATTTCAACCAGCGATAGTGGGGAGGCTAGTGATGAGATATGAGCCATTGATCTTTGATAGAAGGATCTTGGCAACTGATTTTATTTTTTATCACTCATCACTTGATAACCCTTCCATGGCCAAGGTGATCTAGCTTATCACTATATCCCAATGATGGGAAATGACTCACATATTGGTAGTTGTGGGTTCTGTTTCAACCTACACAAGACAACCGATGATAGTTAAAAGGGTAGCGATGGGTCAAAAGGTTGACCACATCGCTCATTGGGTGTCACTTCCTCATGGATACAAATGAACATGTGATAGACCGAAGATAGCCGATTGGGAGGAAAATAAAGGGCATCACTCATCGTAGGTTACATAAGGGAATTTAGAAATGAAAAAGAGATAGGTGATGCACAGCTCAAAAACTGACTTAATAAAACATTTGAAGCACATGTGATGAAGTTTTTTTAAAAGGGACTACCTAGTCACATGGGAAGCAAGGTGAAAAGCGGTTGATAAATCATGGGACTTAAGGCCATGAAGGATTAAGAAAAGATTGGGAAACAGACATAACCAATCAACTGAAAAATAGAAACTATGGGCCAAACAGGAATGCAAACATGAATGGATTGTACAACCACAACCCTAGGGCAATGACTATCAGGTTTTAATCATAAAAATTTAGTGGAAATAGGAAAATTTCAAGGGTTCCACTAGTGGCTCCGATTGGGGATGTATGCCTCCTGCAGGCATAGAAAGATCTTAGAATCTCAGGTTAACGTAGACTAGGAATACAAGGACCAAAAACAAGGACTCATTCAAACAAGATAGACAAACACAACATAAGGAAACACACCAGACTTATATACAAATTTATAGGACTGTACAATGTACATGGAAAAGTAACCTACTTCAAAAGAAGTAGGGTTTCAAGAACTGTCAATGTACTGGAAGATCAAGAATTTCACTTGTCAAGGATTACAATAAATATGAATATTCTCCATGTATTTCAACAACCAAGTAGGGGCCCAACCACAATGGGTCAAACTTCGCATGTTTACCTTTGTCTTCTATTCTTGCATTCCACATTAGAACCATGCTTCTAGGCTCAAAATTTATTTCAATAGCTTTCTTGTCATATAAGTGCTTAACTTGTAATTGCATCTTCTCATTCCTTTTATGGGGTTCTCTCTTGACTTCTTCAAGCTTGGATAACTCTTCCATCCTATGCTGTATCTCATCACAAAATTCATCATCATAATCTTGGAAAAATTTATGCATCTTCATCAGATTTTTGTGTGTAATCTTAGCCTCAACTCCATATACCATGTTGAATGGGGATTTTCCAATGGACTTTTTGACAATAATCCTATCAGTCCATAATGCAAGCTACAATTTTGAATCCTAGGATTTCTTATTTTTCTCTAGTATTCACTTGATGATCTTCATCAAGCTTTTATTACTCGATTTAGCTTGTCCATTCCCTTGGGGGTGATATGGGGTGGAATAAGATATGTTTATTCCATGTTGGTTACAAAATTCAACAAATTATTTAGACCTAAATCACATAGCATTATCATAAATGATTCCTTTTGGAACTCCAAACCTACTCAAAACATTATTCATCAAGAAATCAATGACGACCTTACTAGTTGCCTTTTTGGTAGGAATAGCTTCAACCCACTTAGTGAAATAGTTAGTTGCAACTAGTATCCAAGCATATCCTCCATTGGACTTTTCTAACATTTATCCAATAAAATTGAGGCCCCATTGCTGAAAATGAGCCTTAATAGATACTAGTTGTAATGGCAGATTTCTTAAGAATTTCAAATTTCCAGTAAATCTCTGACAAGCATCACATCTTTTCACAAATATGTGAGCATCCTTGAAAATGATAGGCCACCAAAAACCCGCCCTTAATATCTTATGAGAGGTGGTCTTAGCCATATAGTGTCCTCCATATGCTCCCTTATGCATCTTAGTCAACAAATCTTCTACTTGATCACCATCTACACACCTAAGCAATATACCCTTTGGGATCCTTTACCATAGTTCATTGTCTATGATAACATACCTAATGGCCTGTAATTTCAAAGTCTTTTTTCATTGTGGGGCATACCCTCAGGGAATCTCACGGTTTGTAGATATTCAACAATCCTCTTGTACCATCCACAAGTCTACATGTCGCACAAAGGTGCCACATTTTCATATTCCACTTGGTTTATCTGGTTTGCTTCCAGATTGGTCTTAGCCATCAATCTGGCCAAATCCTGTCCTCTCACCAGTTTAGTAATTTGAATACTTATGCTGAATTCTTGGATACGATTGATCCATCTGCATCAATGACTTGTGGTCTCCTGTTGAGTGAATATATCCTTGACTGTTGTAGTGGGAACATATGCAACAATAGTAGGTCCAACCAAGTATGGTTTAAAATTATTAACCACCTTCACCAAGGCATAAGATTTTCTTCTTTGTGGAATCATACTTGAGTTCAAAAACTTGTAATGTCTTGCTAAAAAAGGCAACAGGTTGCTCAAAACCTTCATCATTTTTCTACAGTAATACACCTACCACTATGTGGAATGATGCAAAAGTGAAAATTTGGAATGGTTTGGTATAATCTAGGGATTTTTGGATTGGTGCCTCTTTAATTGCATCTTTTATGGCTTGGAAAGATTTTGTAGGCTCCTTTGTCCATGATATCTTTTCTCCCCTTTTCACCATCTTGAAAATAGGCTGAACAATTTTAGCAATGTTAGTGAGAAATCTCCTGACAAAATTAATCTATTCAAAAAAGGATTGGATTCCTTTTACATTCCTAGGCTGTAATATCTTATTTGTAGCTACAACTCATTCTGGATCAATTTAGACTCCTTCCTTTGAAATGATATGGCCCCGTAGCTTTCCTTCCTTGACTCCAAAAGCACACTTCTTGGGATTTAAGGAAATCCCATATTCCAATGCTCTAATAATAATATTTTCTAGGTGGGAACAATGGTACTCCTCCCTTTTACTATGGGCAGTAAGGTAATCTTGGTATATAGCAAGGAAGAGATCAATGAAGTCTGTAAAAGCTACATCTATAGCTCTCTAAAATGTGGCGACTGCGTTCATAAGACCAAAGGACATCCTTACATACACATATGTCCCCAAGGTGTTGTGAAGGTAGTTTTATACTATTCAAATTCTCTCACCATAACCTGGTTGTAGCCTGAGAATCCATCCATCATTGAAAGTAACTCACATCTTATGACTTTCTGTAGCATGGTTTGCATATTAGGCAGGGGGTAGTTGTCTTTCAGGGAAGCCACATTAAGATTCCTAAAGTCTACAATAGCTTGATATCGCCATTCTTTTTCCTAACATGAACCAAGTTTGAGACCCAAGAAGAATGTCTAATAATCTTGATATTGCCAACATCCCTAAGCTTTGCAAGTTTTTCCTACATCTTTGGTTGTAAGGTTAGGTTGATTGGCCTTTGTTTCTACTGGAATGGTTTCTCTTCAGGCTTCAAAGGGATATCATGTTGGAACAAGTCCTCCCTATATGCCTTAAGGTCATCATATGACCATGAAAACACATGCATGTACTTCCTTATAAAGTCAGTTAGCATACTCCTCACATGAGGTTTCATCTTTGTTCCAATGTACACCTTTTTAGGGGACTTCTCTGTTCCTAAGTTTGCCTCCTCCAAATCCTCCTTATGAGGGGATGTTTTCTTGCTATCTACCCTATCAGGGCCATCAAAGGCCCTTTCTAATGAAACCAATCCCCTGTGGATCTTATTTGTCTTCAACTAGATTACCTCATTTCCAAACAACGTCTCCTTGCCACCAACTTCAACCACAAATGAACCAAAGTCAATTTCTTGATTTTCATATTGGTCAATGCAATGCAAGAATCTTAGAATATCATTGGCATCATCAAACACCTGCCAATTGCAGACGTTGTCAAGAATTGTAGGTCTGGTTTGTACCTCTATCATTGAGACACCATCAAATGTGACATCATCCAATCTGACAATAATATTAGCTAGTAAGTCTTCCTTGGAATTTTTCCCTCTTTCTATCCAATCTATACTAAAAGCATCAAAGGATTTTATGTTATCCCAAACTGCATTCTTGTATTGCCTCAACCTCTTATCTTTGGTAGCAAACCTACATTTGACTTGGGATACCACCAACTCAGAATCACCTAATACCCTTAATAACTTGATACCATGTTTCAAAACTATCTTCAATCCAAGCAAGAGGGCTTCATATTCAGCAACATTATTTGTACAGGAAAATTGCAATAAAAAGGAGTATTTAAAGGTCTTACCTTGTGGTGAGATGAGAATAATGCCAGCACCCAAGCCATCCTTAGAACATACCCCATAAAAATATAGTCCACAAAGAATCTTTGTGTGATTCATTAGCAATTTATCCACAAATTGATGCAAGCTCTGTATTCTCCTCTAGTAGTTCTTCTTCAACTCGAAAGGAGTCTAAATCAGTATCCACAAAATGAATGTTTACTGGTTCTTCTGGTTCCTCCACATACTCAATCATATGACATATTCTAGGCTCCCTTGCAATCTTAACATCCCTTTCATCAATGGAGAATGTAGCAAAGGACAAGTTACACTGTATACTCCCACCCATAGAAGCACTCCACTGTCTGGATAATAGCATCCCATATGTTGGTGGGATGTCTATCACTATGATGCTCATAAATAATTCCTTCTCTAGGAATGTTGCAAATTTGTAAGGAACTCTATTGATCACCCCTATAATAGACACCTCCCTTGAGTCCATGGCATAACACTTCCCATATGTACTGTCTACTTTTAGGCCCATCTCCTCCATGATTTTTACCAGCATCACATTGTTTGAGGCCCCTGAATCAATCATACAATTTTTGAGAAATTTACCATCGATGATTAAGCTTAGATAAAATGGGTTGACCTAGCTGGGGTTAGCAGTAATGGTAGTTCCTAGATATATCTCAAGGTTTTCATCTATCACTACTTTAACCTCTATATACTTCTCTCGACTCTTACTCATGCCAGGCTGATCCATAATCATTTTGTCATTACCATTGGTGATAATACCATTGATAAAAGCAACAGTCTTATCTTTGTATTCATCAATTCTCATCATCTCTAGTAATGGAACTATGACTCTGACCTGAGACAAGACCTAAAACATATCCATAGGGGAATAAATTGGTAATTTAGGGAGTACAAAATCTCTAGAGCCCACCTTCCCATCTTGTCCTATAATACTTTCAATAGGGGTTTTATCATCCTTAGCTTTCCCAGCTTGAGGGGCAGCTTCACCATCAGTTTTTTCCTTACTGTTCTTCTTGGCCTAAATCCTTCTCTCTTTACCTTCCTTGGGTTTTCCATCATCCTTCTTGTTTTTTGGGCTAGTTCCTTTATTTCTCTCCTTAACAAACATGCTACCAAGACTACCTTGGTCACCACTCATAGTCATGTTCCTCAATTGGAGGTCACTCCTTGCTTTAGCGGCTAGTGCAACTATATACCTTTCAATTTATTCATTTGAAGGTATATGCAAAGAAACACTATCTGTCTCCAGGGTATATACAACACAATCATGTTTTGTTTCTTCATCTGAAAAAACATGTTGGTGGTGTACATCGGCTTCTCATTGCTACACATCTATATCATTAATATCAACATCATCACTGGAAGAATAATCACCACAATCAAGGTTAGACTTAATCATGAACACATTTTCCATCTAATCATGGCCTTGAGGAGAGTCAAACTCTCCCTGATCATCTTGACCCTCTTCTATAGATCTTGAAACTGCACATTACTATGATGAGTGGGGCATCTAAAATACTTCACACCAAGGAAAATTATCAACAAAATTAATAGAATTCCTTTGCAAAGGATCAAGTGTGGTCTGAATACTCTTCTGATTATTTTAGAAAAGCTTCCCATTATGCCAATTTGTATGATAAGAAAAGTTGTATAGCCTTGGAGGCCTTTCATTTCTCTAGAACTGTGGCTTATCATTCTTGGCAGCTTTTCACAGGCTAAGAACCTGATCTAATTTCTTATTAGGGGCTACAACTTTATTCACTTTTTCACTCTAAGCCCTAGGATTCTTCAAAATCTTGGAATCATCCTGTCTTCCCACCTTGTTAGAGGCTTTCCTATTATTTTCAATATTCACCACCATTTTGTAAGCCTCCCTCAAATGTTGTGGATTTTTTTATCTCTAAGCAGATAACATATTTTTGGATCAAAAGCATTACAATAAACAACTAGGCATGCATTCTCGTTAGGCCTCAAATAAGAAGGGACCTTAAAAATTTCCTTTTGAAACCTAGCATTAAACTCAGTTACTAGTTCATTATGCCCTTAAATTATTTTATTGAAATCATTCAGTCTAAAATGCGGAACAGTTTGATCCCCATACTATTCCGTAAACATGCGGTAGAAGGAATCCTTTGAATCAATGCTTGCATATGGAAATATTATGTACCAGTCCTTGGCATCCTCTATTAAGGACTACATAAAGTAATTCATGGAAACATCCTCTTCCTAGAGCTCAAAATCCTCAACAAAACTTTGGAAAGCTTTCAAATGGTCCTCACCACTAAGGGCATTGTTTCTAGTGAACTTGGGCACATGTTTCCTTGCGTTGTCTGGAACTAGGTCTGGGTACCCAGGAATATTTTTGAAGCATAGTTGTCTATACCTATTTGTATGCAACAACCTTCTTCCAAAAGGTCCTTCATTATTCTGATCATAGTTCCTTCTCCTTTCATTATATTGAGAATCATGTTGCTAGTTAGAGTGGGTTATTTTAGCCTTGTTTTAAGGTTGGGAGGATGAACTTGAGGGGTGTCTACTAGGGGATATTTTCTCATTTAGATGAGGTCCTAAGGAGGATGTATGGATATGGGGGATCTGAGCTTGAGGGGTGGGACCCCTCACAGTAGACTCTAAGAAACTAGATTTCTTTTATCTTCCTTTCCAATTCTTCATTCTCTCTCATCAATTTATCAATCAAGGTGATAGACTCATCATGTGGTGTGCCCCTCTTATAATGACCTCCTTCATTTATTTTGACTCCCTCCATGGGTTTCTTCCCTTTATCAGTATTATGTGAGCTAGGGCATGTGCTTTTGGGTGGGGGGTCAACTGGGGTACAAGTCTTCTCAGCACTATTGGTTGGCATTTTTACAACATCACTATCAACATAAGGTATTACAAGGACTTGGGAAAATTTTCTTAGATAACAGGGCCAGTTGTTTGGATAGTCTCGGCTGCTAGCCTATCCAATTCTTCCATCTCAACCTTTCTTCACAACATATCCCTTTGGATTATTTCCTCCCTAATTAGTTTTTCTTTCTCAGCTTCTTTCCTTTTCCTATTTTCATTACACTTTGAGACTCTTTCATTAAGTTATCTCATATCCTTGAGGACTTCTTCTTCTTTTGGAAAATTTGAGTCACCGTCAGATGCTACTACAACATCATCCTAGTTAATGTTATGGGAATATTCATCATATCTCATTATCAGATATAAAGGAATAGTGGTATAGTGATAAGAATAAGAAGATAATTGTCCCTCAATCCTAGCCTATCTAGCACTAGCGTTGTCTCTTTATATTCTATCCATTTCCCTTCTCCCCATGGCTTTTAGTCCAGTGTTAGAAGATTGCTCATTCATAACAGATTTCATATAAACTCCAAGTTTAGTGGAGTTATGGTCACTAAAATACAAAAAATTCATCTCACATTATAAACTAGAACTAGAATGAATACCATGTTCAGGAAGAGGATGAGGAATAGACTTAATTTTTTCAGTATCCTTTGTCTTTACCCATTTCCCACGTGGATTCGTGTGCTTGGGAAATTCTCCTAGCAAATTTTTCTCTGGATGTTTCTTCATGTGACCTCGAGTTCCCCGCATTTGTATGTGGAATGTCTTTACGTCCACCAACTTCTTTGGTTTCTTTCTCTTCTTTTTCACTACTTCAATACCTTAAACACCAGTTCACATTGGTGTAGAGAGTTCAGAGTCACCACCCAAATTCCTTGGGACCAATTTGTAGCAATTGTGTTACAATTTATGTAGATCTTGCCAATTTCTTGGATATACAGATAAACTTTGACAAATCAATATGTTTCTAAATGAACCTCAGACATAATCCTCTAAGAATTAAAGCATGGGAAACCTAGCATGAACCTTAATGAGAGATATGATGAAGATTTCAAACACACTTAGTAACCTTTCAAATAAATAGACTCTATGCAAGAAAATCACTACATATGTAGTGATCTTTGATAAGGCATTTTGGAGAATAGCTATTTAAAATTTACTTCCCCAAAACAGAGTTGCCAATCTATTGGCTCTTTTTAAAATTCAACGAGATCTCGTAGGTAACCTATGGATTTTCCATTTCCATAAATCGGTAGCCTAAAAGGGGTTGGCCAACGAATGAGAGAAAGCAATTCAACTTTCCTCCTACACTTCAGGCTTCACAAAACCTGAGAGGGTAATACTACAATGTATTTATAACACTATTTCACAACAACTTCACATACACTGTAATTTAAATAGATACATTCTCAATTCACACTTGGAGCACTATGATTTTTGAGAACTTGGCCAATCCTTCACACCCCGCAACTCAAAGAAGAGAATGGGAAAATTGTTGGATAACTATGACAACCATCATCATTATAATTAAGAATTTATTTAAATAAGTTGTTCTTTGACACAATTCAGTTAGCCAAATATACATAAATGTAACTGATGCATGGAACAGTGCTTTATCATAGGGTGACGAGGTCAAATTTTTAAATAATGGTAATACAACAATTGCAACATTAACAATGAAAAATCATCATGGATTTTTATTACAAATTCATAAATCAAAAAATCCACACAGACAATTCTTAGAGATCCTGCATCACTATATATGAATCAATGATCACACTAAAGCATTTAATCAATTCTTTGAATTGAAGCACATAATGCAAACACACATCTAATCACAACAATTAGAGACTAATGAAATAATCCTTAACTATTTCATCGCTAATTCATAAATCTCTTCAAGGGAGAAGTTTTTCCTTGAATCTTCCATTAATTGATGCCAAAATTCTATAGTTACTATTGTAAACATAAACTCATGACCCTAGACTCAACAAGAAATCCTATCTATTTGCGTATTCCTAAAAATGTTCAAAATATATTTGAGATCCAACAAAACTTCAAAGACCCCTACACAATAGCCTTGAATTCACTTTCATAAGATCAAGGGAGCAAAACAAGCATCGGGCTATTGGCCTATCAAATTACATTTCATAATATTTCATCTAATTTCAACCCCCTAGTAGTTATATTTGCACCTCACAGAATGGGGGGAAAAACCAAAATAAAAATGCCTGAGCGAACATAGAAAACTCGCTCACACGTTGCTTTAAAATTCCACATCACCACTTTACTCTAAAGGTGAACCCAAATTAAAATGAGAGAAATCAAAAATCAGTGTAAGGGGACCTTGATTGGATTTCCACGAGCATATCTTGCTAAGAGGATATAGATTTATTTTTGTACAGTTTGTTTCAAAGGCTAGACCTATATTATACTAGACCATGTTCCATATCCATCTCACCACCCCTTTGTAGTTTAGTCAACTTATTTATCCAACCAACCCCTGTATTCTTCCTCTATGGGATAATTTTTGTCAAGCAAATTCTGCACTTTGACATTATACGCATTATATCTTGCATCTAGTATGACTCGAGCTTCCTTCACAAAAGTGTCCATTCCTACCTCAATTTTGATGAAGTTATCAATTAATTCATTTAATACTGATAGGTCCATTTTATTCTCAACATACATTACTTCGAGACACTCAATAGTCTAATGTTTGAACAAAGTCCTCCATGAGTCATAATCTTTTAAATTTCCTTCCTCATTGATAAACTTGGGCATGGCCTTGCTCTTCCATTTCTCTGAAGGCTTTCACTTTTCCTTGTAATAAACCCCCCACTCTTTCATGGAATCCTATAATTTCTCCAATAGTCTCAATCTTCTTGATCACTTCATGGAGATGCTCAGAGGCCTCAAAATCTCCTTTAGCAATTGTCTAAATTTCTTTCAGACTACTTAACCTGCTGCTCCCTTTTTTCCAAGTGTTCATGAAAACCTCTTGGGTACTTTGAAACTTTTTATAATCTTCATGAACACCTTTTTAAGTTAACCATGTAGTTTATGACTTTAGACCAATCCTATGCCATCTGTAACTAAGGAGACCTTCAACTATATCCTTTGAAACACTACTCATGCCTTCTTGTAGCTTGTTGTTCTCAGACTTGGCTACCTAGAGCTCCTTCTTCAATGCACTAGTTCTCAATTTCAAAGTGTATTTATGCTATGGTGAAGTACCAAACGAAGAAGTTGGAAGAGACTTTTGACTAGCACTGACTAGTGTAACCCTTACTTTGTTATACTCCTCCACTAATTTGTTGTGCTTCTCCAGTAACTTCAAATACTTGGCCTGACTAATCTCTGTAGTGTCAACACTCAACATGGCTGAGTGAATTTTCAACCTTGTGGCTTGTGGGGCTGTCATCTCTGAAGCTCTTCCAATGATCACATCTCTAGAGAGACCAGTCATTGTTCTACTAAGTACACATCTCTCTAAATCTAGTGTTAATGACCAAATAGCTAGTACATGTAAACTGGGACTGGAACTTGAACCAAAGGTCTTTTCATCAAATATTTCCTCAAACACCGAAGCATTTGGGTCACTCTTAATTGCATCCAAAGCAATTATGTAGGACAAAATCCAACCAAGCATAACCATCATCCCACAATATTTAATTAGCCTTATGGCTTCCATAGGATTCATTTGTGCGATCTTTTAAAAAATCTTCTCTTTGATCTGCTTCTTCACCTCCTCCTATTGAGAAGGATCAAATACCTCTACTGCTACTTGTATCCTATCATTTATTTCTTGATCTTTTAGCTTAGAAAAAAATTCCCTTAATTCCTTTGTTGCCACAAAAGAGTCATCCTCCAAGAAACTTAGCACAAGCTAAGAGTCTTGCATCATTATCCCCACTCTCATCATATTCCCAAGGCAATAGCCCATCATCTAGAACAAATGGTTCCATTGCATCTCCCACATCAGGATAAGAGAACTCTTGTTCCACTTGAAGCTCAATGGGATCTGACTCAGTAGAAGGTTGGTGTACATCTACCTCAACACCTTGTGTTTCATCAACATTCTCAGGAGGAAATTCCATGATAGGGGTGTCCTCAACATATAATGGTTGTTGTCGAACCTTGGGTGCCACCAAATCCGTTGATTGGCCACTAGTCTTCAAAAAATTCTCTTGTAAGGTAGCTTTGGCTAATTTTTCTGCTTGTTCCACCTTTTCTAGGAAAGTGCCATCACTAAAGTCAGTAAGGAGTAAATCCATCTTGGTAAACTTATCAGCAATGTGCTTATATGGACTTTCATAAAAGGGGTTATTTTTAAGAGATCTTTTCTCAACCCCATCAATATTTATCCATACCCTTCCCCTATCCTACGCAGCAATTGTTTTTGGAAAGTTTCTCGCTACATCTACTTTAAAAAGAAATTTGTCAGGTCCATAACCTGATATTATCCATTTGACCTTTTCTCTATTAATGACCCCTTTAGGATCAAACCTCTTGGTAGGGGAAAAATTCATCCTGAAATTATTCACCCTTATACTAAAAACTTCATAATCCTCCTTCACAATGAAAACAAAGTAGTCAAAATAAAATGCGGTCGCAATGATAGAAGTTTTTTTGGATATCCTGAATTTTTCAGCATCACTATTATCCATCTTCCACGTGATTTCCATAAACACCAGCCTATCAAATACATATTTAGGCATTACATGTGGAGCCACAGTGGTTCCATAATATCTGATAATAGTGCAATTGCCATATAAATACCAATATCCCTAATTACACTCATAGTCGGGGTCATCCCCATATTCCTTTGGTCTCAACAAAGCTCTGATTGTTTTAGAAATTCTCTCCTCTGGTCCTACTCCCAATTGTACCAAGATAGTTTGCTTTACTGCATTACAAAAGAGAGCATAATTTGAAGTGGAACAATGGAAATCCCAAATGTAGGTCCACATCTATACAGGTAATCTATGGTTATTTTCATCTACCAGCGTCAACTTCAAATATTTATTGAAGACCTCCCTTCCTTGATATAGGAGCACACGAATTAGCAATGAGTAATGCCTAAAAGACAATGGGGTTCTTCTCTCTTTTAGCCTTATAAATTCATAGTGTAGTTTCTCAGTAATACGATTAGCATAATCAAACCACTTGTGTTGGTATCTATGCTAGATATCCACAATCATAACCAATAGGGATGATGGTATCCTTCCATCACATTTAATCTTAAGCACCTGACACAACATATAGTATGTATACCTGAAGTAGTCAACAAATTCTTCATAGTCCAAGGGTTCAACCTCCTTGAATGGAACCCATTTCTCGCTTGTACTTAGGTAATTCACCTTTTTTGTATCCAACCCTATGAGCAATATAATGTTTATGCAAGTTCTCCATGTTGATTTTCTCATTAGCATTAGGGTTCATATTAAAGAATTATACGCCTTTGCTCCTCTTTTATCTCTAGGATGAATTTACGAGACATGCCAGTAATAACCCTATTGACATCATCATATTTTTCTATGAGTTGCAGTATTAATTCCACTTCCACAAAGACATTCGGGACAATCAACTTTCCTAGGTCATATCCCCAGACATTTCAGCCAAGGTTTACAACATCTCTTCTTGTAAAAGAATTTACAAATAACTCCCATCCTGACTCCGACACATCAATATCACCAATCTCTACTATGAGGTCTTTAAAATTTGAGGTTAACACCCCATCTCCTATAGCCTTCCTATTGCTTTCCTTGATGTTTGGAGGCTAAAATTTGTCCATAAAACAAACATAACTCTTTAGTTGCCCTTTCTTCCTGTTAGGGCCCTCAAATTCATGTGTTGTTTCTTGGGAGGCCTGCTACCTCTTTCTCTTTGATACATGTTTAGAGGCTGATGAATCACTTTGTTGGCTCATATTTTCCTCAAATTAGGGTTTCCTTTTCAATTACAATTTTAGACTATGTGCCGAATTAACAATATAAATTTCACAATTGCAATTGTAGAGTAATACTGACTTTCCAATACCACCCTAACCCAAAGCACACACTAGTTTATACAATATTGAGAATCTTAATTTCACCCTAGCGTATGATTATAGACATGCAAGACACATAAATAGTTTTGCAAGAGAATGAAATTTGCAATATTCGATAGACTTACCGGGAAAAAACTTCTGCAACCTTCCTCTGCTTGCATCTCCACCTCCTCACCTCTTCTTTCAGCTTCTCGTGAGTAGGGTAGAAAATAAAACAAAACCATTTTTTAGTTACTTGGCTCATTACAAACACCATTAATGGCACATGGAAGCTCACATGAGTGAAAATACCCACTCTACCAATTTCCCATTCTCGTTTGAATACACACCATTGATTTACAAGCTTTAAAACTTGATCTTGTGGTTTGCCTGCCTTCACCACCTTATCATTTCCTTTTAGTGATTTGATATGTACTGGGTGATGGGAAAGGAAAATTCTATGTGTTACCTCCTTAGACACCCACTTTAGGATTTCAACCAGTGATAGTGGGGAGGCCAGTGATGAGATACAAGCCATTGATCTTTGATAGAAGGATCTTGGCCACTAATTTTATTTTTATCACTCATCGATTGATAACCCTTCCATGGCCAAGGTCAACTGGTGAATCACTATATACCAGCGATGTGAAATGACTCACATATCGGTAGTCATGGTTTCTGTTTCAACCTGCACAAGACAACCGTCGATAGTTAAAACGGTAGCAATGGGTCAAAAGGTTGGTTGCATCACTCACCGGGTGTCACTTCCTCATGGATACAAATGAACATGTGATAGACCGAAGGTGGCCAATTGGGAGGAAAAGAAAGGGCATCACTCAGCATGGGTTAAATAAGGAAATTTAGAAATGAACAAGCAATAGGTGATGCACAACTCAAAACCTAACTTAATAAAACATTTGAAGCATGTGCAATGAATTTTTTTTAAAGGGACTGCCCAATCACATGGGAAGCAAGGTGAAAATGGGTTGGTAAACCATAGGAATTAAGGCGATGAAGGATTAAGAAAATACCAAGAAATGGATATAACCAGTGAACTCAAAAATAGAAACAAGGGGCCAAATAAGGATGCGAACATGAATGGCTTGTAAAACCACAACCCTAGGGAAATGAATATAAGAGTTTAATCATAAAAATTCAGTGGAACCAAGAAAATTTCAAGGGTTCCACCATGTGGAACTTGGCCTACAAGTTTTGTCTATCCTTTTGTTTTCGCGTCCATCAGGCCTTGTAGACTTGTAACTATACGTCACCTCCTGCAGGTTGCTGCTTGTGTTTCACCACTGAGTAGTAGCCAACTCTTAACTTTTTCTCACATGGTGAGCTCTACATCTAGTTTCTCTATCTAAGCATTGACCAAGAATCTATCGCCCCTCACACACCTGTAGCTATGAGTCTCCCTTAGGAGGCTGATAGGCCCATTTTTCTGTTCCTTATAGATTTCAGCATACACCTTCTCAAAGCAGAATTTCTACTCACTGCATCTGCCAGTGGTGTCCCGAAAACAAACCCTTTGGATTCTAAATTTAAATCTCCCACATTTTAAGTTTGACAAGTCTAATGATCATGATGCCTATGACAATGCCTTTGATGCTTCTTGGGGTTTTTATCCCTTTTTTGTTGATGCATGCATAGAGTCCACAATTCTTCTCAATGAAGTCATCTCATGGTGTTTACATAAATTCCCACTTTGCACTGATATCTCCCATAAAAATAGAAAAAATTGTTCAAACATTAAGGATCTCGGAATTTTTTGGACCAACTAATGAAAAAAAGATGTTTATGCAATTGTGAGCTCGAGCTTTGTGGGGATTTCTTTCATGAAGGTTGTCATGTGTACTTCCATCCCTATCTTGTTGTTTCCATTCAACATTTCCATCACTCTCACCTACATCCTCTGTTATGCATATCATTTCATGAGCTTTAGCTATGTGGAGGAAAATTTTCACTTGGCCATCCCGAGATGACATTCCTACGTGACATTCTTGTTGCTTCCCCTCATGGATGTGGTATAGTCAAGGTAGGAGGGTCCTCAAAGAGAACTACCTAGATCATGCAGTAAGAGTTACACATGGAAGCAATACAAAATATGGAGGAAAATGTAGATTAAAACATTCTTATTATCATAAATTTCAATTGCATACAGTCGGCCACATACGAGCTTATAGATTTAGCTCATAGGCCTACATGCTCAAAATACAATATTCCTACATTCTCCTTAATGTGAGCCAAAATCTTATATATTTAATCCTGTATTTCTTCTAATTACCATCCTAATTATCTATTACAATGATTTATATAACATCAGAGATCTACAATCATCTACATTACCTAAAGATCATTACAATCCCCAATGAAGGAAATGTAATGTGTGCATGAATAAGTCGGCCTCAAATTCTAATTTCTCCTCGACAAGTGCATAAGATGAAGTGTGGACCTTAAAGTAAGTTTGAGGTCACTCCATGGAATAATTTGAAACACCTCACAAGGATCCACAAGTTATGAGAAATATCCACAAGAGATCAAACTAGTCATTAGGTTTGAAATTATTCTGGTGCCAGTTCCAAAAATCGTCACTTAATCCGGAAGCAATAACTTGCCAGAAAAAAAAAACCAGTCAAGCTGAAATCTTGGAATAAGGAAAATGAACATGTCCATGATGGAAACATAGATCCACATGGTCTGGTGAGAAAATATGAAGATATACTGAATCTACCAACTTGACCTGAACAAGAACTAAACAAGAACAAACAATGATAC